>PITB01003148.1:0-133953 GCA_004024585.1 Paradoxurus hermaphroditus
TTGACGTTTATTTATTTTTGAGACATAGAGACAGAGCGTGAGCAGGAGGAGGACAGAGAGAGAGAGGGAGACACAGAATCCGAAGCAGGCTCCAGGCTCTGAGCTGTCAGCACAGAGCCCGACGCGGGGCTCGAACTCACAGACCGCGAGATCATGACCTGAGCCGAAGTCGGCCGCTCAACCGACTGAGCCACCCAGGTGCCCCAGGATCTGCTTTTTTTAATGAACACGATTGATCCTACAAATGAACAACCAAGAATTCGAGGAAAAGACATTCACTCCTCTCGCCTGTCTGACAGTCCTGGACTGGAAGGCGTAGTGCGAACGGAAGAAATGTTTGCCGATCGCCAGGGTTGTGCTGGAACCACCTCAAACCTTCCCAGAGGAGCCGATTGCACGTGCCTCTCCCCAACTCTGCTCTCCGCGGCCGTTGTTGGCAGTCCGGAACCAGCCGTGGTAAGAATGCTTATGCCCCGAAACGAGCAAACACTACGCATCAGGACTCGTTTCCTCCCGTGGGGAGTCCGTCGTTCAGCATGAACCAGTTCACCACGGGGTGCCTACCAGTGCGTAAGCGTGTAGACTCTGGGAGATGAGACACAAGCCTGCTCTCTGGGAGCTCAAATTCTAGGCGTCGCGATCCCTTTTCGGAGCCCACACCTCTTCTGTCCGCTCTTTCCTTCGGTAGCCCCCTCACAACCTCCAGCCCACCTTCTCCTTCCTTTCCGTCTTCTCAGCCCTTCCCCTTCGCCTTTGGGACCTCTCCTTTCATTGTTAAGCAGCTTCCTTATAATCTCAGTACTTTCCCTGACCACCTCGTGCCTTGCCTTGACTGAAGATCGCGGTGTTGTTTTTTGTTTGTTTGTTTGTTTGTTTTTTGCAACCCTCTCAAGTGGAACCGTGCTCCCATGCCTCTAGCCTGTAATGGATCTCGAGGATGGCTGCCATTCTGTTGGCTTCGTGTGGCTGTTTCGGGCCGTTATTCCACCACCATTATTCAACTGCCCCTCTTCCCATACTATCCAGTTGGACCATCTCCCTTTCATTCACCCAAAGAGGGAACACAGTGGGAGGAGCAGGTTCGGAAGGGAAGATTTTGACCTCGGAAGTACTGGTGGGGGGTATTGCTGGGACATCCAGGTGGGAGGTGTCCAGCCAGATGTGGGAAGGCAGCTTCTGGGGGGCTTTGTAAGCCAGAAACTTTGTGGGGTTTTCCCGGCATCGGTACAGGAGTTCATTTCCTCTTTCTGCTTCTTTTCCACCTTCCTTTCTAGCGCTGGAGAAGGAAAAGCCAATGGTCTACCAGGGATAAGACGAGACGTTCCTTTCTCTTACGAATCATCAAATTAAAAAGAATTTATATTTAGGGTAGTTTCGGTAATATATATTTCATTTCCACTTCGAAAATGGAGGGTCCAATGGTCTATGGCATCTGGCTGTGGTTCACAATCGCATTGTCTTTCGGAATCATCGGAGAAGTGTATAAAAACGACCCACATAGTTGACAACAACATATTCCCAGCATTCTCAAATATTCAGGTAACCAAAAAATCCCTTTCTGACCATTCCGATTAATTAAAATACGCTTTAATGCCTAAGTCCAGGACAACAAAATAGAAGCCCATGCTTTGACAACCTTGATCTGTTTCCCCACAAGTAACAGGAAAGAAGAGAGGGAATCACAGCCTCCACTGGGATCTGTCTCCCCTTCTATGTGGCGCAAGCCCATCCCGAGAATGCGTACCCCGAGTCCGATACGCGTACTTTAGCGACTCACCTCTTGTTTTCCCCTGGAGTTCACTGGTTGACGTTGGAACACCAAGAACTTTTTGATAGGTTTCTTACGAAGGAAATCCTCTCCTAACAGCTTTATTGTCCCGATCCTACCTATTACTGTCTGAATGCTTTCAAATTCCAAAAGAGCGAAGCGAGAACATGATACAGGTATCAGTCCAAGTACTTTCCATGCACTCTTCTGTCACCAAAGTGGTTTTTATTGTTCTTTTATCAGCAATCGAGACTTTATAAAGTGTGTGCTCTATTAATAATAGGCCAGGTTGATGAGTTACTTTGCTATCAATCAATTTACTGAGCAAGCATCATTACAAACCACTTAATCTTCACCGTGACAGCTTGTGGTATCGCCAGGAGAACTTCCACGATTAATTTACAGTTGGCAATCCATATACATCAGACAGATAGTGCATATAGTAATATTCGCCACAGAATGCAAAAAGCGAAGGCAGCAAAACGGTTTCATTATGTTGTGTAATACACCTTTTTAGGGAGAAATAAGGATTTGAAGTGCATTCATGTATCTATCTCATACGTGATTCTTCGTAAATCTTTTGGGTTGTGCATTCCATTCAGCCTCACACGTCGTTATGAATATTTAGCCAAATCCTACAAAATGTTGACCCCATTTTACAGGTATAGAAATCAAGGCATAGAATAAAGTTTGTCAACATCCTATAAATAAAGTAACCCATAATTCTACATTTCTGATTCTAAGCAACTTCTGAGCGGTATTGATATGATAGAAATATAAACAGGCAGCATAATAAAGGTTTGGAGGGGGGCGCCTGGGTGGCTCAGTCGGTTAAGCGGCCGACTTCCGCTCGGGTCATGATCTCGCGGTCTGTGGGTTCGAGCCCCGTGTTCGGCTCTGGGCTGATGGCTCGGAGCCTGGAGCCTGCTTTGGATTCTGTGTCTCCCTCTCCCTCTGCCCTTCCCCTGTTCACGCTCTGTCTCTATCACTCAAAAATAAATTAATTTAAAAAAAATTAAAAAAAAAAAAAGGTTTGGAGGAAACCTGGAGCCATTTTTTTTTTCATTTCTTTTGCCTAAATCTGGTAGGACAAGATGCAGTATAAACTAGTGGTTAAGAACAGGCCTCTAGCATGACACTCTCTGGGTTCAGATCTTGGCTCTACCATTTCCTAGTGGTGTGACATTTGGCAAGTAGCTTTAATTTCTATGTGCTTTGGTTTTCTCATCTGTAACAACAGAGACGATGAAGATGTTAGTCCCCGCATCACTGGATTGCTAAGAACATCAAACAGTCAGTGTTTAAGGTGCGGAGGACAGTGTGTGGCACATGGTAAGTGGTATATAAGTATTAGCTTATATATATAAAGATTTTGCAGATCCCTGAACTCATTGGTTAAGCGTCTGCTGATTGACTTGTGTAGCATGTCTAGACTGACTGTATTGGTTTATTTGCCTCGTTCCATCCAGAATAGATAGCCAGGCTCACTTCTGTGCAGTCCTCCTTCATTGGCTACTTTTTGTTTACTCAGTAGGCTCGATGCCGGAGCCATGCTCGGGGCTGGGACTCTCCACCCTGAGATCAAGACCTGAGCTGAGATCAAGAGTCGGATGCTTAACTGACTAAGCCACCCAAGTGCCCCAAGAAGGACACTTTTTTTTTTTTTTTGAGAGAGAGAGAGAGAATATTAAGCAGGCCCCACACTCAGTGGAGGGCTTGATCCCACAACCCTGGGATCATGACTTGAGCAGAAATCTAGAGTCAGATGCTCAACTGACCGAGCCACCCAGGCGCTCCCTCTTCATTCACTACTTTGAGATTAATTTCCCTCCTAGGCTTTCTTGCTTCAAGTTAGAATAATGACAGATCTTTTCATCTTTTCATTGTAGCCCATATTTTCTTATCCTTTAATCACCTCTTTCCAGAGCCCCTAACTCTCTCAGGAACTATTTTGCCCATCGATGAGTGTGACTCTGAATGTCTTTTATTATTTTTATTTTGATTTTTTGGATGCCTTGTTATAATGGAATAATGGTTTCTTACGTTTGTTTGTTTATTTGTTTATTTATTGAAAGGCTCATGAGCGATTGCCTAAGGCAGTGTTCTCAAAATGCGGTGTGCATTAGAGTCACCAATGGCTCTTACTGCAAATAAGGATGCTTTAGGCCCATCCTGAGGATTCTGATTCAGTAGGTCTGTTGGGGGACTCTGACGGCTGTAGTTTTGAAAACCCTTACAGGTGATTCTTGAAGCAGAAGGGGTAGGAGCCACTGGGGCATATACTTCCCTTTAGACAGAACCAGCTGGATATACTGGGTTCAGGGGCGCCTGGGTGGCTCAGTCGGTTAAGCGGCCGACTTCAGCTCAGGTCGTGATCTCATGGTTCGCGAGTTCGAGCCCCGCGTCGGGCTCTGTGCTGACGGCTCAGATCCTGGAGCCTGCTTCGGATTCTGTGTCTCCCTCTCTCTCTGCCCCTCCTGTGCTCATGCTCTGTCTCTGTGTCTCTCTCACAAATAAATAAACATTAAAAAAAAAAAAAGCTTTAGATATATTGGGTTCAAATCCTCAAGACATTCCTTAATGGGAAGCTAGAGCTTAATGCAGCCAGGTGTTATAGTCCTGTGTTCTCACGGGGCTGTGTTATTATTATCATCACCATTAATGATATTTACAATAGAATAATAAAGTTAACACTTATGTGGCACTTATTTATCAGGCAATGTTCTGAATACATTATACTGACATACATATATCAAGGTATTTAATCTCCATAACCCCACGAGGTAGAAGCTACCTATCTTATCTTATTTAGCAGAACTACCGACCACCCTTGTTTTCAGAAACGAAAACCGAGATGCAGAGAGGAAACTAGCTAACCGTATTGACCACTTACCCTTTGCCAGGTTCTGGGCTCAGTAATTCTTTCGCGGGCATCTAATCCTCATAACACTTGACCTCGGTGAAGTGGGTTCTCTTCCAAAGTTCCTGCCGCTGGTGGGTGAGGTCACCGGAACAGGCGCCCAGGCCTTCACTGAGCTCAAACCCTACGAGCCTTAGTTGTCAAGCTAGGTTGTCTATTGGCTTTTTCTTTTAATAATACGGAGAGTAATAATTGAGTGTATAACCATCACTGTCTTCAAGGCCCTTTTATGATGAGATAAAGGAGTCGGGGGAAAGATAGCATTCTTTGAAAAGCCTTTTGAAGCCTGGTCTTGAAGGAAGCGGAAGGAGTTTCATTCAATATATTCCGGATACAGGTTTCCCTAAGTGTGAGTCCAATAACTTAAGGTGGGAACCTCTGTCGTGCCTTCCTTGAAGGAGTCTTTACAGAAATGTTCGTGAGCCCCGGGGTTTTTTCCGAGAAGGAAACGGAAGAGGAGGAGTTAGTCAGAGGGGCTTCTTGGGTGCGAATTTTCCCTTCTTCCTAAGCCTTGAAAATGTTCTGCCACAGACCTCAGGACACATGAGCCAAGGTGTTTGTGATGCATCGAGGTGTGAAAGGCGGTGCCTTTGGGTAACAAAATACTGGAATTTAGGGGACCATTTTTGATGTATTAAGGAGACAGACAACCCTTGGACTTGGAACTGGGGCCTTGGAAATCCATCCATGACGCACTAGTTGGGAAGCTTAGTCAGATCTTGACTTTCTCATCTAGGACTCGTGTGATCCTGGAGACAAGACAGGAAAGTTCTTCCTGTAGTTCTTTGAGGGCCTAGGAAACGAAGCATATTTTTCTCTTGGGCGGTTTTGTGTTGCCCCTGCTCTTGGCGGACAGCTGCGGTTTGGAACCAGACGGGATTCTACAGACTCAAAGACGAAACCCGATTTCCTTGGGGTAGAAGTATTTCCTGTCCTTCACTACAAACAATATAATAAAAAAAAGCACAGGCAACGTTAATAAGAAGCAACAATAGGTAAATAGATAGGTGGAATAGTATTCTAGAAATAATCTGCCAACGCCTAGCAAAAAAAAAAAAAGGTAAATAAAGGCCTTGTCCATCTTTGGTGACAGAGCTGGGTTCCTTTGCAGGAAAGAGTATGGTATTTTGGGGAGAGGGGAGACGTGCTACTCCAAGTGTCACCTGCAGACCAGGCACGTGGACCTTACCTGGGAGCTTATTAAATGTGCAGAATCTCAGGCTGCGTCCTAGATCTGCTGAAGCTTTGAGAAGTGCCGGTGTACAAGAGTTACTTAAGGTCTCTCCTACCTTTGCTGCTTCCTTCTTGTGTTTCCTCAATGGGGAAAATCTTTTTTGTGGGGGGGAGGGGAAATGAACCTCTCGAGTGGCGAACGTGGAGACCAACCTTGGAGAAAGCGTGGAAGCGTAGTACCGTCTCCTTCTCTGGTCCTGACAGTGGAAGAAAAACCACGCGATGGCTGGGCCTTGCCATTTGCATTACTCTACGTGTCGTAAGTAGGAACACACACATCGTCACCCCACTCTCCATAGACACCTATGGGCAAGTCTTGGTGCATGTGACAATTACTTGGTTGTGATGCTTTTGTTCATGGCTGAAAAGTACTGAGAAGCATCCCTAACTTGGCTTCCAAGTTGAGGTAGGTGAGGAACTCCCGGGGGAAGTTCAGTGAAGTTGGTAAAGAATCATTCTGACAGGATAGGTGTTCAGACTAACGACCTGCATGATGGCGTGGGAGCCTGGAGCAGTCGGTGCCATTGAAAACCTGAATCTTCCTCTTGCGATAGGAGTAGACAGTGAAGGCCCCGTAGCTGAAAGCATTCTAAAGTGATTTCCAGCCTATATGGGGACTTTGTCTTACAGCACCAATATAAAACCTTTTGTTTTTATTCAGTAAACCATTGACACGTGGAGTCTGTGTGGCTTCCTCGCCATGGGACTGAAGGAAAGACACCAGCTACACGGTTTGGGTTCTGACTGCGGTGAAGCGTGTAGTTTCATCAAAAGAGGTTTGGGCAGTCCAAAAATCCAAGGGGGTAACCACCTGCCAGGGGTGTGAACGGAGCTGTGCTTCCGAATGTAACACTAGTTTGAAGGGCCCCCGGGGATTAAAGAATGCCGTGACACATGATTTATGGGTATAAGTCCATTGTCACATTGAGACAGTCCCTAAAGAGCATCTCCAAATAACAGCCAGGCTTTGAGCCCTCAATAAAATGATAAATTTTATTGAAAGTCCCGCTAAGTCTGTGACCTCCGGCTACTCAGCCAAGGCTGCAGTTTCATGAGAGGACATGAGCGATGAGATCAGAATTTGAATCCGGATCCAGCTGACTTGAGACCTCACAATTATATTTTCTATCAGACCCATCAGCAATGAATGAATGGCCTTATTTGGTTGTATCTCCTGGAAAGAACTGAAAAATCATCTACTTACATCTTGGCAAACCTACCAATCAGCCAATGAGCCAGTCTACCACCCACGCATCCAATTTACCTGAATACCAATCAGCCAAGCGAGCAAGTAAGCAAGCAACCAGCCAACCGAATGAATTGAATCTCACGAATTCTTAAGCTCTTTGTACCAGATACTATGCTAAGTGAGGATAGTATAAAATGTAATAAGGGAAGGCCCCTGGTCTTGAGGGAAAGACAGAGATTCCAAAAAATCATCTTAATATTAGATGATAAATGAAACAGTAGAGGAAACCATGTTTCCTGCCTGGAAATAGTGGTGAGATGGAGGGACAGGTCCAGGTAAGATACAGAGAAGAGACGACATTTCAACCTTGTTTTAAAGAATGAGGCTGAATCATGAGGTGACATCTCCAAACCTACGTCACAGCATGAGGGAGATCATGGAAGCATCAACGCTCACGGTTTGTTGAGAGAATAGTGAGTATTGGGGAGAGCCTGGGGGCGGGGAAGTCATATCATGTAAGTGCCATCTTCCACGTGCCTAAATGGATTCATCCGAGCTCACATTATAGCTGCTCAGCCCTGGATTCCTCCAAAATAACCCACATACGCTTGAAAAATGGTCATTTCCCCACATGCAAGGATTTAGACCCCTACTAAGCAAAGCGTTTTCATCTGAACATTAAGGGGGTCGGGTAGGTAGACTATTTCTAAGGGCTTTTACAACCCTAATGTTTTTCAGTCTCCGTGTCATGTTTGAAAGGTAGGCAATTAGATAGAAATGATTGAACCTTAAAGGAAAGGAGGTGTATCTCAAGCTGAAAGGTATCACTAGACATTTCAATCTGTCCTCGATTTCTGTCTCAATGTTACTAGTTTGAAGCTCTAAGATATTAGTTCGAACTCTCTGATCATTCTTAACTTTGACAAAGACGCTAAGGCGTGCGTGCTGTCAGCTTTTTTTCTTGGCGTTGTGTTTACTTTTTTCTGACTTGAAGAATGGCTTGTCATGACAATGCAGTCAAGTGTCTGCGCCACGGATGACCCGGTGCTGATTTGCATGAGACCCCTTTGAGCTGCACGGCGATGAGAAGAACTCGAGGGCCTAGAAGAGGGAGCTGTTACATAGTGTCAACGGGGGCGATTTTTCATAGCAGATGACCAGGCTCGTCCTCAGGCGTATCGGCCAAGAGAAAGATCTAGCTGTGATACCTTCTCACTTCCCCTTTCTATATCCTTGTCCCCTTTATTCTCCTTTCCCTTGGACAGTACCACGTAGTCATCTGGAGAGAGGAGATCTTTTCGGCAAGGAATTTATTAGAATCCCTTGAATGCCATTACACGGATTAACCACTTATTCTACATTTTGAGCCCTTAATAGGCCTACCTGCTTATAAGATAGATGTCTTGACAAAGATTTCCTCCTTAACCAAACTTTAGTCAGGTTCTTCTGCGTCTTCTTCTTGTAGGCCTTGACCTTGGCTGAGCCGAGTTGTAGCAAAGAGTTTGGCTGAGCCAATTTATTGAGAACCCCCTCACCATTGGAATCTAATCAAGCTCCTCTTTTCCTATGGCTTCTGTATGATGGAGCTCCTCACTGCGAGAATCCTATTCAGTCCGTTTAGTAAGAATCTCCCCACCCTTGATATCTAATCAAGTTCCACTTAGTCATCTTCCCTTCACTGTCCTCTTCACACTTCTCCTTTGCTACCAATCCCCAGCTGTCTGTGCTGCATTAGAAATTGATTTCAGGGGCGCCTGGGTGGCTCAGTCGGCTAAGTGTACTACTTCAGCTCAGGTCGTGATCTCACGGTTCATGGGTTCAAGCCCCGCGTCGGGCTCTGAGCTGACAGCGCCAAGCCTGCTTTGGATTCTTTCCCCCTCTCTCTCTGCCCCTCTTCTGCTTGTTCTCTCTCTCTCTCAAAAATAAATAAAAAAGCATTTAAAAAAAAAGAAATCGATTTCACTCTCGCTCCCTGGTGATAGTGTCTCCCTTATTGCCATAATCTTGAATAAAGTCTTCCTTACCATTTTAACGTGTGCCAGAATAACTACTCTTTGCCCATCCGCACGTGTCTTTGCGGTAGACAGGGTTCTAAGCACCCATAACCTTTACCACCACCACCCCCACCCCGCCCAAGCCCCCGGTGTTACCCCGCAGTTATCTCCTTGCACGGCAACAGGAATTTTGCAGATGGAATTAAGGTTGCATCTAACTAGTGGACCTTAAGTTAAGGACGCTGGTCTAATCTAATCATGCGAGCCTGTTAAAAACCTGTTGCTTTTATGTGGTAGCAGAAGAGGAAGTCAGAGAGATCCGAGGGAGAAAGGATTTAATGTACTATTATTGATTTGCATATGGAGGAGGTAGGTGGCAGGGATCTGAGAGTGGCCTCTAGGAGCCGCGAGTGGCCCATGGTCAACCGCCAGCAAGGGGACAGGACTTCCGTCCTACAGCTGCGAGGAACTTAAATCTGCCAACGGCTTGAACGAACTTGGAGGTCGATTCTTCCAGAGCCTCTCAGTAATACCCCAGACTAGCCCCCTTTGGTTTTTCAATTGCTGATACCTTGATTTTGGCCTTAATGAGACCGTAAGCAGAGAACTCAGATAAGTCTGCTCAGACTTCTGACCTACCGAACGGCGAGCTAATAAATGGGTGTTATTTTAAGCCACAGAGTTTGTGGAAATTTGGCACACGGCACTAAGCCACTAATATAGCTTACTCACATGTCGGCAGGAAGGTTGATTGCCTGCTAACTTTTAGTTAGCTCTGCGATCTTCCCTGCGCGGCACGGAGCCATCGGCCAGCTTTTCCTTAAATTCAGTCATCTCCGCTCCCTTATTTAAAAGAGAGGTAAAAACCAACTCTGTAGGATTTCGTGTGGCATGAGGCATTGAAAATAGAAGTCCACAGTGTTTATAACACAAACTCGTTCACTTAACAAATATTTATTGGAGGACCGCTATGTACGAGGTACTCAGTGACATAAAGTCATTGAGGATAAGATTCAGGGTTTTATAGGCATGTAATTTGTTTTATTTATTTATTTATTTATTTTACGGAATTAGACCTTACATGAGGAGAATCAGCTTTTTGCTAGTTATAGCCTACCCTACCTGTACCGGTCAGGATTATCCAGGAAAAGCAAACCAACCGGATGGAGATACAGATACATAGACAGACATGGATATAAATAAGAATGTACATCTAGGTAAATATTTATCTAGATATATATTTTTAAATATTTAATATTTATTCATTTTTGAGACAGAGAGAGAGAGAGAGAGTGGGAGAATCAGTGGGAGAGGGGCAGAGAGAGGGGGAGGGACACAGAATCGGAAGCAGGCTCCAGGCTCTGAGCCGTCAGCACTCAAACTCACTAACTGTGAGCTCCTGACCTGAGGTGAAACCAGGAGTCGGACGCTTAAGCGATCAAGCCACCCCGGTGCCCTTATATATTTTTAATCTAGCTATCTATCCATCTATGAAGATATTTAATTTAAGGAATTGGCTCATGGCGTTGTGGAGGCCTGGCAAGCCCCAAATCTGCAAGGGAGGCCACCGGGCTGTAGATACAGGGAAGAATTGCAATTCCAGCCCAGAGGAAGCTTGCCGGCGGGATTCCTGATTTCAGGGAGCTCAGTCTTTTTCCTGAACGCCTGATTAGATGAGGCCCACTCGCATTCCGGAGGGTAGTCTGCTTTACTCAAAGTCTACAGATTTAAACGGTAATCGCGTTTCCAAAAACGCCATGGTCTGGCCAGGTTGACACAAAAGTTCACCATCACCCTACCTGTTCTGAGTAGACCGGGTGAAGACCAGGCTTCTGCCTTTTCCTGACAGTCGACAGAGAGAGAGAGGATCCTTTCGCCTACCCAGTAACTTCTGCCTCATCCCGAGAAGCTTGAACCTTTCTTCTTTCTTTGCGGAGGATCCAGGGGAGGGCCGGAGGAAAGAATGGAAAGTTTCTCAGAGGCTCCGGAGATGACAGAAATGTCTGGACTGAGACAGGAGCCTGGGAAGGAGAAGAGAGGAGTTCTTCCTAAATCATGGCGCCTGCCTTCAAAGAGTTTACAACTTCATTGGAAGCGTACGGAAGCGACTGGGGACCCTTTCCCCTCTTGTTCTTTGGAGGGGAAATCAAAGAATCCGTATAATTGACGTTACACAACTGTCCTTTATCAGCGGTTTCATTTTCCATGGTTTCGGTTAGTCATGGTCAACCGCGACCGCAGATGCTCCTCCTTCCGGTGTCCTGTCAGAAGGCCAGTAGTGGCCCCACCGCGCGTCACGATGCCTCCGTCATTCGCCTCCTTCGGCCCGGCCCGTAAGCGCTCGATCACCTCGCGGCATCGCAGGAAGGGCGAGTACAGTACACAACAGTATTTTGAAAGGGAGACCGCATTCACGTAACTCTTATTACTGTATATTCTAAGTATTCTATTTTATTATGAGTTATTGTTGTTCATCTTAGTGTGTCTAATTTATAAATTAAATTTTATCATAGGTATGCATGTATAGGAAGAGCAGTATATATAGTTTTCAATACTCTCTGCAGTTTCAAGCATCACCTGGGGGGGCCTTGGAACATATCCCCCATGGATAAGGGGGAGACTATTATAAATCATGCAGGGAGAAAAAAGTCCAACTGTGAGTTATAAACTCCGTGATTCTAAGCTATCGGAACCCACAAAAAAAAGAGCCACTGCTCTTTTGTTTAAGACCGACAGAGGCGGGGCGCCTGGGTGGCTCAGTCGTTAAGCGACCGACGTCAGCTCAGGTCACGATCGCACGGTCTGTGAGTTCGAGCCCCGCATCGGGCTCTGTGCTGACGGCTCAGAGCCTGGAGCCTGCTTCGGATTCTGTGTCTCCCTCTCTCTCTGCCCTTCCCCTGCTCACGCTCTGTCTCTCTGCCTCTCAAAAATAAATAAACGTTAAAATAAAAAAAAAAAAAAGACCAACAGAGTCTTGGGAATAAGAGCCTGAGCGCAGACAGACCGGAGTTCAAACAGTGGCTAGGGCCACCTGCTGCGTGTGTGCGCGTGCGTGTGCATGTTTGCACACGTGTGCATGCTTGTGTCTGATCTCTGAAATGAGGGTACGCGTATCTACTTCACGACGCTTCCGTGAGGACGGTTGGAGATATCTGACGAAAAGCACTTCAAACAGTGCCCAGAACCTAGCAGGAGACCAATAAACTGGGGTTCGTATTATTATGAAGAGCAGCAGTAGGATCGGGAGAGATCTGGAAACGGAGGATGTGCGCGAGGAGTCCGTTCTTGAACACGTAGCGAAGAGTGCGGGCCCGTTCACTGGCCTACTCGCCTTCGTCAGCGGAGAGCAGACGGAGGGCAGCGCGTCTTTTCTCGATCCCTCCTTCTCGCCTCGTAAGTGACATCAACGGGACCCGAGCACGAGAAGAATCAGAAGCCTGTATGCTGTCTTACATCGTGCCGTGGCTTTCGTATCCAGCTTTGTGACCTTGACTGGGAACGGCAAGTTACTTTGGATTTAATTGTTATAATTTATTGCTTTTTCTGCCTTCAGCTGCTGACTGTAAATTTTTGTAGAGAGACACAAAATCACTTCCTGTTCTTGACACATAAAGGGCTTTTTCTCCCTAGTTATGCTCATAATTTTATGCTGGGTGACCTTTGCATCTGTGGCTTGGTTTTATGATTTAAAAACTGTGCTTTGGCTGACAGACGATTCTGGAAATGATTTTTTTTTTTTTTACCTAATGCAAATTGCCTGAGCCCAAGACGTAGCGTGAGTTCCTCTCTTTATATTTCCTGTTAGCATCACCAGCGTCATGCTGCCTATAAATCAATTAATTCGCCCTGGATGAGAAGCTCAAGTCCTGTGAATACTGCTTGAGAAAATACCTTTGTCTCTACCAACTTTCATTTCCCACATAGAATTCCTGTAAAATCACATGAAGGGCAGTCGGAACTAAAAACAATCAATTGGTTTCTTGTTTCGATAAAAGGCTCAGTTCTGATCTACAGCGGGGCCCGTTTGAGTGGGGAAGAAGAATTTTTGTGCTGATAATTACTTGGTTGCGTCTGAAGCCCTACCCTCGTTCTCGTCCCCTGTTTTGCGCGAGGAAAGGGAAGTACTACAGGTAATCGTATGTGCAGCCCCCGCTGGCTTCGGATGGTGGAAACACAGGCCAAGGGCCGAGCATCTCGTGGACTCAGTTGAACAGATGGAAAGCATGAAGATTCACCCTCGTCAGCAGGTTAGAATTTGGCATCTGGAGTTTATGAGATTTCATATGCTTATGAATAAATAATAAGGAAGACAAAGTATTTATCCCCCACAAACTTAAATAATTTTTCCTTCCACCAAAATGCAATAAAAGCAAAATTAAAAGAAGTATTTTATTTTCTCATAAGCACTAATGAACAAGGGCAAAGTGGTCCCGGCCTTGGAACCGTAGCTCATCCGTCCCACTTAAGGCCGCATCACCCATAACCCCTGAGCAGCCCGTTTCCTGTTGAAATCCACGGGGAATTCACCAACTTCTGCAGGAGAAGATCGAGTCTCGGAGAAGCTCCGGCTTGTAAATTCACTCACTTCCCTCTCCTCTTTTACGGCGCATATATTATGATGATCGGTTTTATTGCCGCTAGAGCCATTTACGAGGAAACGTGCTGGCGAGATGATTCCGGGTGACCGCGTCCAGCGGTGAAGCTACCGCCGTCATCTCGGGCCTTGCGGAAGCCCAGCGCTAACCTGTGTACAGACGCCTGGGATTTCGCGCTCATTTCTTTGTATGTTATGCGCGTACATGGGGGGGCCAAATAGGAAAATAAGGGGGCAGGGAAGACACGAAGGGGTTGAGACTGCTCTCGCAGCAGTATCTTGTCAGCTTTCCAGCATCGCCTGGCTTATCGAGATCCAAACTCTCGCAGCTGGTGCGCATTTCGACGCCAAACGACCTGCACGGCTGCAAACGGAAGTCACCGCGTCCTCCGTACCCGTTCATCTCCTCATTGCCCCACGTAACTTCCCAGCATAAGCTTGGATTTTTAAAGAGAACGTATTTGGGGGGAGGCGTGGGCTCTTTGAGCTTCAGCCTAGGCCAGGTAGATGTGTGGCCGGGAGGGAAAGTGAAATGAAAATCCTGCTTACACGCCTGCTTCCAAGTTGTCGACCAGGGACGCGCCAAAGCTATTGGCAGGGGTTCAGGTTCTTTCGAGCAAGGGCAACCTACGAGTCCACGGACCGAGGACGGCAAAGGAACCATGTGCTTGTGTTCTCCCATACTGGCTCGTTAGGTTCGAGTCACCCGTTCTTAGTAGGAATCATCCTCTGGCTGCTAACAATACCAGCCTGGCACGAGCAGGCCCAGATGCAGGGTTCTTAAGGGTTCTTAAGCGGACCGGGGAGCGACCCCAGCAATCCTAACAGAGTATTCGAGCTACATGGGGACGAGAGCGGTGTTCTGAGTGTCTGGTTCTGGGAGGCAGTTAGAAGAGTCGGATGACTTAGGAGGTCTCCAAATCGCACGCGTGTGAACGTACGTGCGCGTCGGCACGCTCAGGATGTCTGTGCTTACAAACGTGGACCTCATGATGGTCCCCGTGAAGTCATGACGTTGTCTTTTGGAGAGAAAGATTTCTTTCAGCTGCCTGGCGGGTTTTGAAGGTTCACTCCGGTCCGGTTTCTGAGCCCCTCCCATGCGAGCGGAGCCAAAAGATCCTTGTGGTTGCTGGATCCTAGAATCAGCCTCATTCCCACTGGCCTTGAACATGTAATGTGCTTGGTGGTGTTCCTAGTTCTCTCATAGGCTGACGGGATCCCAGCTTTCCCGCTCCTGCCACGTACGCCCGGCTGCTGTGCCCGAGTTCACGGTTTGGTTTTGAGTTTCGCCCTGGCGCTAAGTTTGTTTTGAATACCTGCCCACTTGGCTCAGTTCGTCTACTCAGATACTGCCTCTTTCCTTCACCGAGTCCTACATTTAAGAGTTCCTTTAAACTTCGGACATTGGCCTGCCTGATGCTTTACAAATACCCTAAAGATGGGGGCGCCTGGGTGGCTCAGTCGGTTGAGTGGCCGACTTCGGCTCAGGTCAGGATCTCACAGTCTGTGAGTTCGAGCCCCGCGTCGGGCTCTGTGCTGACGGCTCCGAGCCTGGAGCCTGCTTCAGATTCTGTGTCTCCCTCTCTCTCTGCCCCTCTCCTGCTCATGCTTTGTCTCTCCTGCTCTCAAAAAATAAATAAGACATTTACAAATACCCTAGAGTTGGATCGCTGCCCCTCACCCTGGCTGGACATACCGCTGTCTTCTTTTGCCTTCTCACTTGAATAGACCGAGAAGCCAGAAGATGCTATTTGCTGGAGACCTTCTGTTTGATGACCATTGACAACCGAGAGTTCGTACTTTGACAGAAAGGACCTTTTGGGGTTATAATACCTTGGGATATCAAAAGGAATGGAAGTATTAAATAACCAGTAATCTCAGTGTGGTCTAGTAATATATAACCTAGTTGTATATAGTTGCATTTTTAAAACAACTAATCACTGGTCTAATGTCTATTATTCCTGGCTCTCACTCTGATTTGGTGATTACCAGTATCATTTTGTATCAGTTTTTCCTTTTCTACATGTTACGAACTTGATTGCGATGTTTATAAGCAGTGGTTGTCACAAATATGTGAAAGCGAGGTATGTATTTTAATTAACTCTGTCACACGCTTCTAATTAATTGAATAGAAAGGGTAGGAAACATACTGGTTTTATGTAAGCCGAAATTTAGAATTTAAAGGATTTCTAAGTTGGTGTTCTTTTTTTCTTTTAAATGTTTTTTTATTTTAGAGGTAGAGAGAGCGAGTGGGGGAGAGGGGCAGAAGGAGAGAGAGAGAGAGAATCCCAAGCTCTGCTCAGCACGGAGCCCGATGCGGGGCTCGAACTCACAGACCGTGAGGTCATGACCTGAGCCGAAACCAAGAGCAGACGCTCAACCCAGGGGCCCCAAGTGTTAAATTTTTGTAAGTAAGCCTCACATCCCACAAGGGGCTCGAACTCATGACCCCAAGATCAAGAGTCACATGCTCTATAACTTGGACTTCTTTAGAAACAGACTGGGGGGGAGTGGGATAAAAGATAAAGGAGGAAGGGCTTAATTATGAGGAATCATTTTATTATTAGATAATATATTTCCCCATCATTTCTCTATTTTTTGGGGTTTTCATAACTGTGAATATACCAAATGTGATAATTTATAAAGAGGCCAAATTACAAATAATACCTCCTAACACCGCTAAATCAACAAAGCACTTTTTAAATCTGTAATCAGTGCTAAAATATTACATATATTTCCATTTTCCCCAGGTTAATGCCTTGTTACCAATAATTGCCAAAATCTCACAGTGGGACCTAAGATTTCTAAACACCCAGAGGAAGGTCAGGGTGCTCCTACCTTCCAAAGCTGCCGGATTTGCTTCTTTGGGGGTCTCCTTAGGCAGGCGAGTGGGGGTGGTTCAAGCAGAAAACAGTGGCGAGGCAACCCGGAGCCCCCCAGCACGGTTACTTGTGCTGCGTATGAAACAAACACTTTTCGGGCGGACCTTGAGGTAAACTCCTGCTCTGGAGGTGTGTCTATTTCAACTTTTTGTTTATGTTGCTAATTAACAGCAGCTAAAAATCGAGATTAAGAGGGGCCGAAATGTCCAGCTGAGACTTGTTGCTGAACACAGAACGGCACGCGTGGAATCACTACTCCGGCACACGTAGCTACTTATCTCTACGAATTATAATTTTCCCGTTACGAGGCGGCCAAAGGAAGTCCAGAAACAAATTAGATGTTGAAGTAGAAGTCAGTTCACTTGACACCCGAATCCCCAGATTTCAAAACCGGTGTCATTAACTGACTTGATAATAGGTAAATAGTTTCGCCTTTGAACTCCTACAATCCACCTAACAAAATCAGTTCACTCTATTAAATTTCCACGTAAGGTTGTGTTTTTTAGAAAACCCCACTGATCAAAAAAAAAAAATCTTAAAAGCTTTAAAGCTCACTGATTCAAAGAAAATAATGTCTCTTCTACTGTAATGGTGATGAGGATATTAATAATTTCTCCAAAGTATGATCTTACCTACAGTCTCATTTGTTACAGCAGCCTGGTAAAATGCGTAGCGTGGGCATTGTCATTCCTATTTTACTGATGAGAAAATTTAAGCTCGAAAAGGTAGAATGACTTACTCAGAGTCCTAGGGCTGTTGCGGACCGAAGTCAGGATTCCGATCTAGACTGCGCGCTCGACGTTCTTTCCTCAGCCTGCCTCGTGGCCACACTGCGTCAGTGTTCCTGGTTCCAGCCCTTTCTCCCGAGCGCCTCTGATGCAGCAGGCCACGGGCAGGTGCGTCTGCCAAGGACGGAGATTCTTGGTATGCCTCGGATTCTGCCCAGTGCGTTATATTAGGAGGTGCCACACTGGACTTGAATGGCCATGTGAGCCTAAGATGAGAAGTTAATTAGATCTTTCGCTCTCTAATGAGGTTTCACATAATTTATCACCAGTAGAGAGCACTGTAAGATTAGAATTAATGGCGGGCCTTACTTGAAGAAAGGATTGTTTATATCATGAACGTATTACAAAGGCAGAGTTAAAATGATTGATTTTAAGCAAGAACGATCTGCCCTTGTAATAGTGGATCATTTCCATCAGTTGAATCTTTAGAGAACAGTCATTCCAAACTTGCCTTTAAATATAATATCAATATTAAAATATTAAAATAATATAATATAAAAGAAGGAGGCATTGCTTGCTTGCTGAAGTGAAATGGAAGAGATTCAATTCTAAATCAGAACCCAGACGTGCCGGCTTTCTCCTTGAATATCTCGCTCCCAAACTGCTGTTGGAGCATTCCTTACGTAGCGCTCCTTCTCTCTCCCAGCGCCCGCGCGGCGAATGGGACTGCCCACGGACGGGTTCGGCTCTAACATCAGTGAGTTGGAAACACTACACGACTTCATTCTGACCGCCTTCATTTCTCTGGCGTGGCATTCGTGGCTGCCGGGTTTTCTTAAAACATTTTTCTGGTTATAAATATAAAATCAAGATTCATTTCGGAGGTAGCCTTCGGTGTATTCCTTGTATTCCTGTAGTTAAAAGACATGCAGGAAATACAAATCGCTGCTCACAGTCGATGGACTGAAATATTGGCATTTAGTTGCAACCCGATTATGGCATTTTACTAGTCTAAACGCTGAGATGTATCACGCAGTGACTTGCGCGCCGTGGAAAGCTTTGAAATGGATCTGCCTTAAAGATAGATGCATTTACACTTCATACGTTTTCCATCATTTTTTTTTTACCAATTTGCCAGCTCCCCAAACTAGCTGTATTTAAACAAATTCTTCCCCACAGCCATTTTGTTCTCTGATTTCACCCTGCCGTGAAGTCTCCCTGTGAAATTGGCGATAGCATGATTGATCATTTAGCTGACAGCATAATCATGAGCGTGGGGTAGAAACTTCGCTTCATATCCAGTAAGAGGAGAAGCTGGAACGCAGAGGTATTAAAATACGAGTATCTCAAACGAAAACAGAGGTAACACGAGAGCTTTAATGTTTGAATAAATCCCCCCCCCCCCGATAAATGTGCTTTCGTCTTCAATTTTGTTTCAGTACTCGGGTTTTCTTAGACGTAGTAGATTTATTGAAATGGGTTCTCTTCCTTTACCCCTCCTCTATCACAGCCGTAAAGGAACGCCCGCCTCTCTCCCCCTTGCAAAACGAGCCTGCAAATACTCTCTCCTCTAAGTCCTTAGCGACTTGTTTGCCCGAATAAGGAAGGGGCGTGTCTGTGGTAAGACTGCATGTTGGATGAGCCCCATTCAGAAAACAGTCACAACCAGGTTTCCGTTTATACAGCCCATTAGGCGGACTCACTGTCACGGTGAGAGCCGACCAGGGGCACTGGGCGTGGAGGTGAGGAGTTTGCGTTTTTAAAAGTGCCAGGAAGCTAACGGCTGGCGTGAAAATTGGGCGCCCCAGACATAGGTTCTATTGTTTTATTTCCTCAAAGGGGCTCTCTCTGCACTGACCCACTATCCAGAACCACCGTGCCCGTCGTCGCCGATGAATACCAACGCCATTAACAAAGATTTCCGGGGCCTTCGCTAGGGCTTTCGAGTGGTCGTTGTTTTCAATGCCTTTCATATACGGATTGGCATTTTAAGGCTGCCGCGAGCGTTAATTTACCGACAGTGACAGATCGCACCTATGAAATACGGTGCACAGCTCTCTGGAAGCACTAGTACCGACAGACACAGAAGGATGTGTGATGAAAGGGGTTGCGAACGCCTTTTATATACTCTAGGGTCCCGCCACAGCAAGAGAGTAGTTTTGTAATTATTTTTCACATCCGACATATTTTGAATCTATTATTTGGGGCTGATGATTTTATGTACACACGGATGTCTCTGAAGCGAGGTGTGAACGGAGGTTAATGAATAAGCCAAAATGGCAAATACTGAGGTGCTTCCGCTCAGCCCGTGAGTGTGAAGAAAGAGAGCAAAAAAATCCAGAAAGTACCCCAAGGCTTTCTGTAAGTTAGAGAGCGCTTGCTTTTTCCAGCCCTTTCTAAGTCACGTGTCTTCTCGTTCTGTCGTTCAACAGTTGCTTCCCATTTTTGCTTTATGTTTGACTTACAATCTTGTTTTCAGAGTTGAGCTTATAAATGATAAAAGCATGAGCAGAGAAACTTATCAGAAGCTTCCATCGCTGAGCAGAAGCTCTCAGATTTGGGGCGTGGTTCGCTTGGGTCTTTCATGTAATTTTTGCTCTCTGTGCAGGCCAGCCCTGTTCCGCCGAGAACTTGTGGTTGTCGCCTTTCTCATTATTTCCTTATTTCGGGTTCCAGTGGTGTGCACGTGTGGGGCTTTAAGAATATTCTTATGCTGTATGTATCTTCTTAACATACACCTAAGAGTCGTGAGCATGAGGAGTAATGGGATAGACTTGAGACAGCTCAACTTTTTTCTTATCCGGAAGATCTTGTATTACACAATACTAGAAAAGTAGAAAATTTGGAGCCAGAACACAACATGTGGGTCTCCAAATAGCACGTGATCCTCTCTATACACTACATAGCAGAGTTTTGCATAACCCGCCTTGGACCTGGTCCTGGAATTCAGTTCCCGGCAGTGCTAGAAACACTTGGTGAAACACGGACTCGCCAGTAACCAAGCAGTTCTGTGGCTCTGCCCCCAAGGGTGGCAGAACAGTGGGACTTGGGTGTATTTCATAGAAAAACACACAGACACACAAATATGGGCACGGAGGGAACGATCTTGTTTACGCACCTTCCAATGGGGCTTCCACACGTTCTTCTGTTTCATCCGGCATAGTCGTGGACAAATAGTACATTTGTTTTAATGGCTCTGTGACTCTTAACAGAGTTGACTTCATCCTGCCGTCACAGCCGGGGCCACATCGTAGGTACTCAGTAAGTTTTCCTTTTAGTCAGGAAGGAGCGCATCCGTCAAGACGAAAATAAGGATTTCCAAATTAAATTCGTTTTGTTGGTCTTTCACCTTTGGTCCCTCTAATTGCTTTTCTCCTCTGAAAGATCGATCTCAAGCCATATCATTGTTGTTTCTAATGTAAAAATCTCCATTTCCTATATTAATTGAGAAAGTGTTTGTCAAATGCCTAGCACGGTTCTCGACACATGGTAGGCGGGCATTGTTAGAATTAGTTTCTTAAGCTCTTCCTTTCCGGCCGGGGCCGGGCAGAATGGCTCCTGCAAAGAAGGGGGGGCGAGAAAAAGAAGGGCCATTCTGCCATCAGCGAGGTGGCGGCCAGAGAATACCCCGTCGGCATTCACAAGTGCATCCATGGAGTGGGTTTCAAGGAGCGTGCCCCTCGGTCACTCAGAGAGATCTAGAAATTTTCCAGGGAGTCTGTGGGAGCTCCAGATGTAGGCATTGATACCAGACTCATCATAGCCCGCTGGGCCAAAGGAATAAGGAATGTTCCATACCGTATCCATGCGTGGTGGTCCAGAAAACGTAACAAAGATGATAATTCACCAAACAAACTCTATATGTTGGTTACCTGGGTACCTGTCACCACTTTCAAAAACCTACAGTACGTTAAGGCAGATAAGAACTAACTGCTGATTGACACATCAAGGTCTAAAACTGAAAAAATACAGCAACAAAGCAAAAGTTTGTTAAAAATACTGTGCCTAGGGGCACCTGGGTGGCTCAGTCGGTTGAGCGTCCGACTTCGGCTCAGGTCATGATCTCGCAGTCTGTGAGTTCGAGCCCCGCGTCGGGCTCTGTGCTGGCAGCTCAGAACCTGGAACCTGCTTCCAATTCTGTGTCTTCCTCTCTCTCTGCCCTTCCCCTGTTCACGCTGTGCCTCTATGTCTCTCAAAAATAAATAAAAATTAAAAGTTTAAAAAAAAAAAATACTGTGCCTTGTACTGGTCTTTTATTTCAATTGCGTGAAATAAAAGAAAACATCTATTAAAAGGGTATGGCAGCCACGAACTGTAATGCAAACAAAGGAATCGTAGGGATACAGATTAGCCTTATACCACATAGAAAAAATAGGTGCAAGAGAAGAAAATCCAAGAAGGAAGAAAGGAAGGAATCGTTTCCGTCTCTGATTATTAAAATTCCATCTTATTTTGGATAAAAATAAATATCATTCCTCATACTTGTCTTGACATTTAAAAAACTGCGATAAAGTACACATAACAGAATTTACCATTTTCACCATTTTAAAGTGTGTGATACAGCGGGATTGAGCACGCTCACAACGTTGTGCCTCCGTCACCACTCTCTGGTTCCAGAGCGCTATTACCCCAAGGGAAATAAGTGGTCACTCTCCATTCTTCTCTCCTGTAAATTCCTAGTCACCACTAACCTTTCTGTCTGTACGGATTTGCTTATTGTGGATATACGATATAAATGGAATCATACAATATATGGTGTGCACCGGGCTGCCGATTTATTTCACTTTGCATGAAATGTTTGAGATTCGCCCCCGTGGCAAATATCAGTACTCAGCATGTCATTCCTTTTTGGGGCTGAATAGTGTTCCATTGTATGGATAGACCACATTCTGTTTGTCCACGAATCTCTCGACAGGCATTCTAGTTGTTTCCGCCTTTTGGTCGTTGCGAATAGTGCTGCTACCAACGTGTGTGTATAAGTTTGAGTTTGAACGCCTGTTTTCAGTTCTCGTAAACAGAGACGTAGGTGTCGCATCGCTAGGTCACGTGGTAATCCCACGACTAGCGTATTGAGGGACCGCCATAGCGTTCGCCACCGCGGCCGAGTCATTTCACGTTCCCACCAGCCCCGTGTGAGGGGTCCGACTTCTCCGCATCCTCGCCCACGCTTATTATGTTCCATCTTTAAAACTGTAGCCATCCTAGTGGGTGTAATTCTTTTTCACTTTAAATGTCCTCCCAACCCCCCACTTCAGAAGCGTGCGGTATTGTGCGGGGCACCGATGAGGTACTGTATACCATCGGTGCTGGCCCAGGGCCACACGGGGAAGGAGACACTATTTGGCGTTCGTGCCTCTACATCCTGTTCTGTCTCCTTCCTTTATTTGTGCTTAGTCGTGTCTCTTCTCTTCGTTTTTTAGGCGCTTCGTTTCTGCCCGGCTCAAGTCGGACTAACTCACGTCAAGAGAATTTGACAGCATCTCACTCCTGATTGGAGGGTTTAATTTAATTTAATAAAAACTTTTTTTAAGTTTCTTTATTTATTTTGAGAGAGAAAGAGAGAGAGAGAGAGAGAGAGAGAGAGAGAATCCCAAAGAGGCTCTGCTCATCTCCACGCAGCCCGATGTGAGGCTCAATCCCACCAACCATGAGCTCATGATCTGAGTTGAAATCAAGAGTCAGACACTTAACTGACTGAGTCACCAGGTGCCTCCGAGGGTGTTTAATTTTAATAGGGTGACTGAACTCCTCAAGTGTCCAGCATTAGTCAGTAGGCACATTTTTAGGAGACGGGGAGTAGATAATAGGCTTCCTATGAGCAGTTGTGATATGCAGTGTTCACGAATTCAGTCTGTCGGCTGGATAGATAAGGGAAGTGTGAACAAGGCTCTCCTCATAAAGCACGTAAATCTTTTTTTTTTTAATGCTTATTTATTTCTGAGAGACATAGAGACAGAGTGTGAGCAGGGGAAGGGCAGAGAGAGAGGGAGACACAGAATCCAAAGCAGGATCCAGGCTCTGAGCCATCAGTACAGAGCCCGATGCGGGGCTCGAGCCCACAGACCGTGCGATCGTGACCTGAGCCGAAGTCGGTCGCTCAACCGACTGAGCCACCCAGGCGCCCCTCATAAAGCACGTAAACATGAGTCTGTCGGCCGCTTGTCAGGAGAGCAGTCTTTCGTTCATTTAATAATACTGGCCGAATGGTTAGTTTATGCCAGGCACTGGGCAGGTCTCTGTGGGTCGCATCTGTGCTGGATCCTACCCTCGGGGAGGTGTTTTCACAAGCAGTAGGCTGGGCTGATGTTACAGGCGTCCGCCCCGTGTTCTGGTAGGGCGGCCTCGAGAGTCGTGGACACGCGTTCCGTGGCCGGCCAGGGATACGAATCCAGTCTGGGCCCCTGAGGAAAGCAAGATGAACTTAGCCATTTGTTCTCACTGTGAGGCGGCGACTCCCGCGCGAATGCTTTGGCTCCCCATTTCTTACACCCTGGACCTGCTCTGTCCCGTGCGGCAGCCGCGTGTGCTCTCGGAGCACTTGAAATGTGGGTAGTGCATCGAGGAACCGAATTTTGAATTACGACTAAGGAAAAACTTGGTTTCAAGTATACAAGACGAAGCGATCACCCGTAGTCACCAGGTTATGCATTCGATCCTCAAACCTTATTCATCTTATAGCCGAAAGTTTCTACCCTTTGACCCACCTCTCCCATTTCCCCAATCCCCCTCACCCCTGGCAACCACTTTTCTACTCTGTTTCTGCGTTCGATGTTTTATTTAGATTCCACATATATGTGATACCATGCAGTACTGGTCTTTCTCTGTCTGATTTATTTCACTTAGCATAATGTCCTTAAGGTCCGTCCGTATAGTTGCATATGGGAGGATTTCCTTTTGTTCTCACGACTGAATAATATTCCATTGTGTATATATATATACACACTACATATAGTATACACATATATATGTATATACACTATATACGTATATATATATATATATACACTACATATAGTATATATATATACACTACACACACACACACACATATATATATATGTATATATATATATACACTACATCTTCTTTATCCATTCATCCGTTAATGGACACTTAGGTCGTTTTCATGTCTCGGCTGTGTGGATGATGCTGCAACGAACAAGGGAATGCGGAAATCTCTTTGAGATCCTGTTTCCATTTCCATATAATTAGGTGTGATTAATTCAGATTTTCAAACTATTATTTGATTCAGTTATGGGAAAGCTTTTAAGTGTATTTAGAACAATTTGGGGATGTGACTCTACTTCATCACCTGTAAATGTTACGAGATCTAAATACAGGTCAAACATGCCCTACGAACAGTTAGCGTCTGAATCGAGGTAGGGTCTAAGCGTAAAATACACACCAGGTTGCAGAGACTCAGTATAAAAAAGAGTGTAAATGGTCTCCTTAATTATTTTTTATATGAATTGGATTTGAAACGATAATAGTTTGGACATGCTGAGTTGAAGAGAAAACAATATGAAAATTATTTTTTCCTGTTTCCTATTACTTCAGAAAATGTGGCTTCGGGAAAATTCAAAATGACTTCTGCACCTCACGCGGTGTTTCGACCGGATGGCGCCGCTCTAGAAGAACACGAGTGTCCTCTCGTGCTATTTAATGCAAGTGTATCTAGTATAAAACTTCCCCTTTGGATTTCTGCTTTATCCCATCATAACTCCCAAGGATACCATCGCCTTGCCAAGATTCTCAAGGCTGACTTCAACCAAAATGGCAGAGAGGTGAAACTTCGTCTGGGACTTTCTCAGAGCCCTCTTTTTAAACGCATCCTTGCCCTTTTAGACCCTGTCCGATGCTCTCCAACCATGCTCCCCCGGGCTTTACTTGAGTGACAGAGCCATCCAAGAGAGTAATTCACACTAAAATGATCTCCACGCGATGTGTTATTCCTCTCAGGAATATCTGCATTTTAAAATTTATTGCCTGGAGGGAGCAACGGTTAACTCGGAGGGATGGATTTAAGGGTGGTATTTTCCATACCGTGACCTCTGAACTTGAGAGATGCTCTGCCGGGGGACCTTCTGGATCCAGTTTTCTAGTTATAAACAAAACAAACAAAAGCCCTGGTCTTCCTCAAGATTCTTTTCCTTGGGGCACCTAGGAGGTTCAGTCCGTTGAGTGTCCGACTTCAGCTCAGGTCATGATCTCACGGTTCGAGAGTTAGGAGTCCCGCGTGGGGCTCTGTGCTGCTGGAGCAGAGCCCGGTTCGGATCCTCTGCCCTTCCCCCGCTCACGCCCTCTCACTCGATAATGAATAAACATTTATTAAGAAAAGATTCTCTTCCTTTCCCCGCCTTCTGGCCTCTGAACAAGTAGCCATTGACAGAAAAATGATCTTCTGCCTTAGATAAATTTATCTCTTTCATACTGATGAGTGGGGATATTTATGGCCATTCCGAGGCAAGATGTGGAAAGTTAATATGCCTTTAATTTCTTTCTTTGTTCTGGAAATGATAATGATGAGCAGTTTCCCTTAGTAAGACTGCCACCTCCTTTAGGGTTGGCTGCCTAGAACGGGAAATACCAAATAAGTGTTCGGTCAATTCATTTAACTTTATTCTATTGTGAGCTTTCTAAAAAATACATCCAGGGGCGCCTGGGGGGCTCAGTCGGTTGAGCGGCCGACTTCGGCTCAGGTCATGATCTCACGGTCGGTGAGTTCGAGCCCCGAGCCGGGCTCTGTGCTGACGGCTCGGAGCCTGGAGCCTGCTTCGGATTCTGTATTTCCCTCTCCCTGTGCCCTTCCCCTGCTCATACTCTGTCTCTATGTCTCTCAAAAATAAGTAAACGTTTAAAAAAATTAAAAAATACATCCAATCTCAGTAGAGCACGACCTGTTAGTGTGAAGAATCCATGGGCAGGTGATGGTCCATTTTTTAGTTTTTCTAAGGGGATCTATGGCTTCAAGAACTGGACAGCTGTTAGACCTGGATAACTTACAGCATGGACTCTGTCTCCGTATTTTATTAGCGAAAATTCGGCAAGAGATCATCGATATGACAAAGTGGACGTCGTTCTTCCCAGCATAAGGATAAACGTGTAATTATGTTTGTGATTTTCTCTTAGTTCCTTAAAACTCTCTCTTCGGATGGATTTTTCTCCAAGAGTCAACAGAGCATTAAAGACTTTGGTTTCTTTTCCTTGCGCCGAAGTGGAGGGACCCCTTGGAACTGGAAAGGCAGGAACGGCGTCAGGACTTCCGGTTACATTGCACTCATCATGAATACAGGAGTGTGATTTTGGAGTTACCCCCAAAAGCGTTTGTTTTACTGCCCCACCGCCGTTGGAGAGTTTGAGACAGAAGAGGGTTAAGCCGTTTCCCAGGGTTCCACGGTAAACTGGCAGTCGAGCTGGGATTAGAATCTAGGTCTCCAAACCTTGGGGACTTCTCCATTAGCTCGGATCATGTGCGGCCCAGCAGTTTCTTTCACAAGAGCCTCCTGACATGACACATGCCATCAGTCTTATCTTATAACAGATGTTTTGAGGGTGGAACAGATGGTCTCTTCCCTTCGCCCTCCCAGCCCTTGACTCCAGAGAGTCAGATCATGTCAGAAATGGCACTCCCGGCCCTGTGTCCCCGGAGGTCCACCTCCCCTTCTGCTCATCTTTCCCATGCTCAAGAAAACACTGCCTTACGGCTCCCTTTTCTTATCAGGCAACGTACTTTCTGCCGAAGACTTTTCTGTCCCCCGCCTTCTTGCCGTCCTGACTCTTCTTGAATTGCCGTAGTCTGGTCAGTGGGCAGCTCACTGGCTTCTGAGACACTGGGCTCTGCATCCCATCCTGACTCTTGGTGTCGTGGATGACCTGTGACGAGTCGCTTTCTACCTCTCTACCAGGTACATTCGGGACTAACTTTGGTCTCCCAGAAGACCCCTATGGATACCCCTTGAAGAAAGCCTGCCACGGAGGACTTTGAAAGTCCGAGGAAGAGAGAGAGTCCTCACCGACAAGTTCCTGACGCTCCGTTGGCTCTTTCAGCCATCATTTGCATACGGCTTAATCTCTGTAGTCCCACTTTTGTTCTCGACTGTCCTTTCTACATCATCCTTCTCAAATATCCGAAAACGACCTCCTGGCCTTCCTTTTCTTTTTATCTAACCAGCGAACTTCATTTTGGATCGCGAGAGAACCCAGTATGAGAAGGTATACGGTGTGTTTGTACTTAGCACACCGGTGTGTGTGAGTGCCTGCACGCACACGTACTCACGCGCTTCTCTCCACTTCGGGGGACTGTGTTTGATTGTGGAAACGCTGACTCTGGATTCACAGATGCTTTTAACGCCCAGGCTTGATACTTGTGAGCCGTGCGACTTTGGGAAGGTGATGTTGCTCCTCAGCCCTGTGTACACACTCGGGAGATTACTACCACCGTGGGGAAGCGATGGAAGAAACAGGCTGTGTTGGGAAATCGTGAAAGCCAAAGAGAGGAAAGAAGGCTCCTCGCTGGCGAGCCATCGCCTCCAGGAGGGAACTAGGGCTCGCCCTCCATCCCCCTGCGTCGGAGCGGGCAGCCCTGAGTAGATCGCGCAGCTGGGTTACATGTGAACTTGTTCCATTCTGGAAAGTCCTGTAAGGGGAACCTCTCAGCATGTCTTTCAGTACCGTAGACAAACTATCTCATTTACATTTTAATGCAAGACATGGGTGGAAATGCTGGCCATTTGCTTCTGACCATAGCCACGGTCATTCAGTCTTTTAACATTTTGCGGTGTTGGGGCGCCGGGGTGGCTCAGTCGGTTGAGCGGCCGACTTCAGCTCAGGTCATGATCTCTCGGTCTGTGAGTTCAAGCCCTGCGTCGGGCTCTGTGCTAATAGCTCAGAGCCTGGAGCCTGCTTCCGATTCTTTGTCTCCCTCTCTCTCTGCCCTTCCCCTGTTCACGCTGTGCCTCTATGTCTCTCAAAAATAAATAAACATAAAAAAAAAATAAAATAAAATTTTGCGGTGTTATAAACGAAACAACCTTATAATTAATCCCGGTGTACTTTCCCGTGTCGGGTTGAGTGGATGTAATAAGAATGAGGATGTTGAATTATAAACTGAAAGATTCTCATTTTCCTGGTGAGTCTATCACAAAGCCCTTCGGCGCCCCTTTGTCTTCACATATTGCAATACTTTTGTCTGCAGCCAGTCCTGGGCCTTGTTTTCGCTCTCTTCTGGCCTAACTTGGGATTCAGTTGCATTTCACTCTCTGCTTATCTCCGTTTGAAGAAGTACAGAATGCAGGTGGAGAGCACTGATTCTCCTTGGACATAACCTTGAAGTTGGACCCTAGAGGGTCTTAGGAATTTTCCAATTATTTATTCCGGTGTTAACATGTTTTATGATCTCCCTGGGCTCTTCTCTGCTCACGCTAACTCTGGTTAGGAGATTGGATTAAGTGACCTCTCATTAAGTGAATACCATTGCCCTCGGTTTCTTAATTTGGCCGCAGGCCAGTATCTGTCCCTTTCTACTTTGGGGTCTGAAGTGTATCACCTTCAGGTCTGAGGCGGATTCTGGGATCATCGCAAGTAAGAAAGGTTCATTTCAAACAATTGAAGGGATCAATCATTTTTAAAGACTTCATTCTGTTTGGTCATTGCTTCATTATCTTTTCAAAGTCTTTTTTAAAAACGCTGGCATAATGGCAGAGAAACCTTGTTGGAATACTGGCCCTCCTGAATGGAGAGCCACCTTGAGATATACTGATTTTTGTATAATCCCAGAACTAGAGGAAATTTCATGAGCTCATTGAACCCAGCCTCTGCTTTTAAGTCCTCTTCCTAAATTCTCCATGATAGACGATTGCTCACTGGGGGTGGAAAGTTCTATAATAACATTTGATAGCCTATTCCAATATCTGGACAGGTGTAGAGTTGAGACTCGTAAGACCTTGCTGTGTCTCACTGGAAATTAAATGATATTCTTGCCCTTCTAATTTATTTGAGTTCTCAACATACCAGCCAGTATTCTGCTCACAGAGGCTCAGATGTGAGGGCTGTGACATCTATCACCAGAGTCGATTCGGCTGCTTTAGCGGCCGAGGAGGCTGTCCCCTTCCTTCCTCACTACTCTGGGCTCAGCCAAAGAGGACAACCTTCCCAGATACTCACAGTGTCGTGGTAATTGTTAGCCATACCAAGCATCAGCCTGTGAGCTGAGTTCATGAGAGTCGTCTTATCTTTCATTAGAATAGAATATGCAGGACTTTGGGTCCTCAGAAGCACCAGAAGGGCTGCATAATGTCGCCATCCTGCCAACGTTGACTCCCGTGGAACGCATTTTGTGTACAGTTTTCTGAAGACGCTCCAGGGACTTTTTACTTCATTGGGTCCTTTGGCACCTTCTAGTAGATCTACTGACTTAGGACATGCTCAGTGCCCCCACAAAGAAGGGTTTGAATTGGTTTCCGTGTGCTAGGTTGCATGATGGGCAATTTAATACCCTGGAAGATGTTCATTCTGGTTCTTTGTTCATTTCCACAACTTGGAATTTTCTATGCAAGAGTCACCACCAGGAGAAAACTTGAGTGAGCCTTAGCATATCGCAGAGTGTGTGGTGGGAATAAGAGATGGCCGTCCCAAACTTGGCCTTGGATCCTGACTTTGGTGCTCAACTACTTCTTAAGGTTCTTCTCTCTTCGCTTTCCACACCGGGGATCGTCGCACGATAGGCCTTCGTATTTGTTGTTTTCCCGTGGCCCTGGTGTTGAAGCTTTTTCCTCTTATTACTCAACCAGCCCTGCATTTGCCCAGCTAGCTTCACAGTCCTGTCTTAAACATCATATTGTGACCCGGTCAGGATGAGACAAGCTATACACTTCAAACTTAATGACTTCCCCTCCCCACTAAAATAGATTCTCTACTTTCAGAGTACTCTAAGCTTTTCATTCCTAACACTATTTAAGTTCCTCGTTATGGTAAGTAGAATTCTAAGGTGGTCCTCATGATCCTCAGCTCCTGCTGATCACACCTTTGTATACACCTCTCTCCTTGCAGTGAGCGTGGCTTGTGACTTGCTTATAACCGGTCGAATATAGCAAAGGAGAGAGGATGTACAGGACCACACATCCTTGATTGTATGTGTAGCCTGTCTTCCTAGCATCTCTCTGTCGCTGGCTTTGAAGAACCAAGCTACCCTGAACCCTATGGCCAGCTACAAAGAAATTCGTTCTGTCAGCAAGCTGAGGGATCTCGAAAGCGGATCCATCCCCAGTGGAGCTTTCGGATGAGATCTCAGTCCTGGTCAGCACCATGGTTGCCATCTGGAGAGAGATCTTGAGCAGAGGACCCAGGTCGGCCGTGCCCAGACTCCTGCCACACAGACATTGTGAGATAAGTGTGTGTTTTATACCTCTAAGTTTGTGGCGACTTGTTATGCACCCTAGAAAATGAATACTGCTACTGAATAATTATTTGCATAATTCCAGCCAAATGTTTAGTTCCTCACATTTTATAAGTGCCTCGCAGGGAGGACCATGTCTCTTTCTTGTATCGCTGTATCCTTTAGGCATATTACAATTGCAAAGAGTTACCACCAATTAAGTATTGGTTGAGTGAAGAAATTTATGAAGAAGTGGACAAATGAATTTGAGGGTCAAGCTTAGTTCCGGCCATCACGCATGGGGACACATTTAGCTAATTTTAGGATCTTTAGGGGGAAGCCAGAGGACAGATTTTGTTTGATCCAAGGAAGAGTGTGTGCATGGCGTCTGCAGTGGGGTTACCAACTCTAGGGGCCCCTTTTGGGTTACCGCACAGGTGGCGGTGAACGCCACGTCACTCGAGGTACTTAAGCAGAGGAGGGCAACCGCTTCTGAACGGTGTTGTAAAGGGGATAACTGTATTTAAATGACTTACTATTCAGTTGGAAAAGAAGACATATGGAAGGAAGATAAATATCAACAAGAACCTATTGGTAGATATGTGTTTTTTTTTTTTTAAATAACGAATGCGATTATGGCGGAACACTTTAGCTGCAAACAGAGTCATTAGTCAAGTGCCTTTTCAGCCTCAGCAGAGAATTAATGTGCAATTTGAACACATTTCTTAGCTTCTTGAGTTTTTAATTTCTGCTACAAAATGATAATGCTTCTCGGTTTCTCGTTGAAACCTCAGGGTGCCGAGTATTAACTAAGGAGAAATAGCAGTAACTGGCGCGCTCTGAGTTTCCGCTGCTCCGAGGATGTCACCAACGAAAATAAATCCTAGACCTCCATTCTCAGCCGCCGTGACGGGTTCCTCAGAGAGCTGGGGTGCCAGAGAGGGAACTGATGATGGAGGATTCTTTTCAAATGGAAACAAGAGTTCTGCCTACTTTGGAATAATTCCTTGCCTTTTAACATCAGGTTAGTGACTGATTTATGGAGCAGCTTTTGACAACACCGTGGCCTCGAATTCTCTTCACAGCATGGTCACCAGCAGCCTGAACTTTTCCCTACCCCGTTCCTCGGAACTTTGACCCCAAAGGACCGTCCTTCTCCTTCTCCAAAGAGAAGCACATATTTCCTTCAGATCACCTGCCTGGGAAAATATCCACTTGAGCCGCAGCCAAATCTTTTTTAATGCGTGGGTTTTTCTTACTCATTTGAAATTTAGAACTGCCTCCTTTTTTGTGCGGGGTAGTGGGGAGCTGTGTCGGGGACCCTACATGAATGGTCTTTGTTCGGAACCTTTCTCCATATTAACTTCTTTGTCTCTCAACGCAGTCTGGTTGACTTCATACTGTAGTTTTTGCTGGCTGTTATATTTCTATCCCTGAAATCGAGCACTCCTTGGACTATTTTAACTTAGATGTGGCGGACTGCGTTAATGCATCATGCGCTATTTTTAACAGAATGGGTTTCAATCCTATAAGAAAAACGATGACTAATTCAGGGTGGGCACTTAAACATCGGGATATGATCACTAAAGGCAAACGTGGATGTCTGTGGGACCACTGCAGGACAAGGAGGGGGGCCAGGATTAAGAAGGCAAGAGTATAAAAAAAAAAGGGGGCGCCTGGGTGGCTCAGTCGGTTGAGCGTCCGACTTCGGCTGAGGTCATGATCTCGCGGTCTGTGAGTTCCAGCCCCGCGTCCGGCTCTGTGCTGACGGCTCAGAGCCTGGAGCCTGCTTCACATTCTGTGTCTCCTTCTCTCTCTGCCCCTCCCCCACTCATGCTCTGTCTCTGTCTCAAAAATAAACGTTAAAAAAAATTAAAAAAATAAAAGAAGGCAAGAGTGTCAGATAGGTATCTCCCTACTAGGTGAAGCATGGGTCTCCAATGTGAAACATCCTTTTTTAATGTCGGAACACTATTCTATCTCCAGTGTCTACCACAGTGCCGGGAACATAATAGGGGCTCCGTCAATATTCAAAGAAATAATGAACGAATCCATTTTCCAATTTATTTGTACCCCTGGCTGTGACTTTAACATCAGTCTTGAAAGTATTGTATTTATTTATTTTTTTAATGTTTATTTATTTATTTTTGAGAGGGGGGAGGGGCAGAGACTGAGGGAAAGAGAGAATCCCAGACAGGTTCCACGCTGTCAGCACAGAGCCTGATGCCAGGCTTGAACTCATGAACCACGAGATCATGACCTGAGCCAAAATCAAGAGTCCGATGCTTAACTGACTGAGCCACCCAGACACTCTTTGAAAGTATTTTAGTTCAGTAGGATTCCTTCTACAGGAACTGGTGGCTAAAATACACTGATCTTTGAATCTGTGACCAAAAGTGACTGGCACATACTAGGTGCTCAATAATATTTTCTAAATGCAGCTTTTAATGAAGATTCTTTTTTTTTAAATTTTTCTTTTTAACGTTTATTTGTTTTTGAGAGACATAGAGACAGAGTATGAGCAGGGGAAGGGCACAGACAGAGAGGGAGACACAGAATCCGAAGCAGGCTCCAGGCTCTGAGCCGTCAGCACACAGCCCGACGTGGGGCTCGAACTCACAGACCGCAAGATCATGACCTGAGCCGAAGTCGGCCGCTTAACCGACTGAGCCACCCAGGTGCCCCTTAATGAAGGTTCTTATTGCTGCTCTTCAAATTCCAGGATAACCCCCCCCCCTATTTTTTTTTTCAGTTTTTTGCATAAACCACTGTGGAAAGATCAAGTGATCTTATACGCAAAGGGAGACCGTCTGAATGCATTTGGTATAGAGTGTATTATGGCTCGAATCGGCACTCCCAAACCAATGCTAAAACTAGAGTACACAAAGACATTATGCAGAAATAAAATTGGGCGTGGGCCAGTGTGCCGGAGAGTTGAAAATAATGGCGGTGGCCAAGAGAAAAGAAGTGAGTGGGCAAATATTCTCATTGTTGGGCAATATCGGGAGTATAAACAGCATTTGATGAATAAGAATCATATCCTTTAAGATGCTCTTTATACATACCAGCGCTTACAGCAAAGACGTACGGGCAAAACGACAATGGTCATTCACAGGAGATTTGAACTTGCATTTGCATTATGCCAGGGGCTTCGTCACAAGGAAGTAATCGCGAAAAGGCAGTGTTCGTTGTTGTCGGAAGATGCGCAGGAAATACAAGTTCTTCATGCAGTGGTAATGCGGTAGGAAAGCCAGTCCGGGGTTTTCTCGGTGTCCATGCTGCAAAGACAACGGCCACCTTCACGCTCATGCTTCGTCTTGTAAAACAGCAGCCACTGTTGACCTAGAGCAATCGGAACCACTTGGGAGCCTGTTAAGAATGCAGATCTCTTTAGAGAAATGCAAATCAAAATCACAAAGAGATACCACCTCATACCCATTAAGAGGGCTGCTATTAAAAAAAAAAAAACACCCAGAAAATAATAAATATCAGTGAGGATACAGAGAAATTGGAACCCTCGCGCGCTGCTGGGGGGAGTGTAAAATTGTGTCGCTGCTATAGCAAACAGTATGGTAGTTCCGCAAAAAATTAAAAGCAGAACTGTGATATGATCCAGCAAGCCCCCTCTGGGTCTGTACACTATGTAAAAGAACCGAAAGCAAGGTCTTGAGGAGATATTTGCACATCCGTGTTCATAACAGCATTGATCACAGTACCTAAGAGGTGGAAACATCCCAAGTGTCCATCGATAGGTGAATGGATAAACAAAATATGATGCGCAACGTACATACACAGAGGAATATTATAGTAAAAGGTACAGACTGAATAATATTCCTCTGTGAATGTGCACTTAAAAATAGTTCGGCGGATACATTTTATGTTATGTGTGTTTCTTTTGAGAAGAACTGAGTTCGGCCGTTCCCATTCAGAGTCCTTTTTTACCTAACTTTTCCTAACACTCACACCAACCCTGCGGGCGGGTGTTTTTGTAATCGCTAGTTTGCCCATAAGGAAGCTGAGGCTCAGAGAAACCAAGCAAATTGCCCCAGGTGGTAGAGCCAGAGGTCAAGTCCGGGTTCAGGTGGGATCACATTCACCTCCTTTCTGTGTGTATCTCAACTTACTCGTCTCTGCGTGCCTGTTTCCGTTTGGACATAAAAGTTACACTCGGTCTGCCTTTATGTGTGTGACACAATCTCGAACGTCTCAAAATGGTATTTATTTCATCTCTTGGGCTGATCTACATTAGCATTTCTAGAGGGCGCTCATTCTTATTTCTTATTATCTGATTCTCATCTACTCTGATGCCCACGTGTTATTTGATTGCACCTGAGGTTTTCTTCTTTTGGGTTGATGCTTTCTGTATTTAGTCATTCCATGTATATAACTTGTACGTTTCCCTATGTTGATTTGTTCACAGGCGTACCTTGTATTTATTTCCTCTAGCGCTTGAGTATGACTTTGAATTCTGTTGATAGCTCTTACGATTGTTTCTTGAATTAATTAATGTCAGTCCAAATCTTTAGTGGCTCCGGAGTCAAATTCTCCCAAATTGACTACTGAATAATGTTACAATTCCTTCGCCTGGCGAGTGGGATTTTTACAATTTGCACCCAAGACGCTTTTCTAGCTTTCTCTTTTCCACACGCCCTGCACTACGTCTAGTCGGATCTGGAGTATTCGTCGTTTGAGGAATCTGCACTGCATTTTCCCACCTCCCTGCTTTTGCTTCTGGCATTCTCGGTGTTTAGAATGCCTCTTCCAATCATATTTACAAATTGGCCCGCTTCTATTTTCTCCCTTTCTTTGCATATGACCCCCATCCTAAAGTGACCCGTCACCCCATGTATTTTTATTGCATTTAATTTTTTCTATATAAAACTACCTTGTACTATTGCAATTTGCACGCGTGCCCAATTTCCTCTATTAGATTGTAAAGACTTCAAGACACAGACCGTGAACTTACAGTCCTTAGTTGAACGACGTTACTTCGGAACCAACTGTGAGTCACCTACTCTGATGGGCATGGGGGCCGCTGAGATAACAGACAGTTCCTGCCCTCATGGGGTTCACGGCCTGAAAGAAGAGACGGAGAAGTGAACAATTTTGTCTCTTACACAAGTAGGACCCCCTGCATTCACCTTTGGAAATGCCGCTCCGTACAGACCTTTAAACTTTAGCGGAGTGGTCAGTAATCTGATTTCCTTGATCATTGATTAAATGTTTCCATCAGATCAAAAACGACTCGCCAGAAATGACTTATCGCTTCGGAGCTAAAATCAAATATAAGTGGAAATTCACTCGACTGGCCCTTGGATAATTCAATTCATATTTCTAAACTCGGACGGGACCTACTAATTTCAATAGTCAATAAACCTTTTGCGACGAGGAATAAACGTAGGAGAACGATCGTTTCTTATGCGCCGATACATGGGCGTGGATTTGGTGTTGACTTAGTTAGTGGGATTTTCTTCGTAACCTATGATGTTGCTCATTTGTAACTATGAAGAGCAAATCAGCATTATATTGGACGCGTTTTGGATGGGAGGAGGGTGGACTGGGGAAAGAAGGAAAGATCCACAAATGCAGAGACTTTGCGAGGAAGAGTTACAAACAGATAAATACAGGCTGATCGAGTCCTCGGGTGAAATTGAAATCGCTCCTGCGTTCACTTGTCTTTTCTAGCGTTTATCGCACGGCCTCACAAAGCCTTTCTTGGGCCTAAGAAAATTGTCCCCGTGGACCATACGCTGACGATACGTCTGTCAGTCGAGGGGGGTCAGTGTATTTTAAACGACAGAAAGTTTCTTGTGAACTAAAAACCAGAAGAATCGCGGACAGTTCGGGGGCCCCTGTTCTTGAAAACTCTGGTAGGTACTTTTTCTTTAAAAAACGACCGAAGCTGTTGCTCGGGCTTGGCCCTCTGGAAGAGATGGTTATGTCTGTTACTGTGCGTTCGTTCAGCACTCTGTGTTGTCACAGCCCTTTCTTCGTTCACCTGCTGGATATGTCAGATGTTTTACTAAGATGTTTTAAGTCACGATTCATTGGTTTCTTTCCATTTTTGGCTTTTGATTAATGTTAAAGGTGGAATCACTGACTGGGTATAAGATCACAACGGTGTCTTTAATTAGTGGAGTGCCTTGGCAAACAGAAACACATCAGACACAAAGCCGCATTTAATGATATTCTTCAGCTTGCTAAGACTCTCTTTTAGAGATTTTTCCCGGGAAACCAGTTCTATTTTTAGCCTTCATGTTTGTCGATTTGTATTGGGCCGCTAGTAGTTTTGTGCTAATTTACGAAGTCCAGTGATGGGAATGAATAAAGGTGTTTTCTTCTGTTGTTTTAAACACGCACTTTAATACATACACGTATCTTTACATACGTACATGTGCACACACGCATGTGCGCCTCTTTTGTGTTGCCCTCCTCCCTTCTGACTTACCTAATCTGCCCGCACACTCCGTCTTGAAACTGTGGAAAAGTATTAAGAGTCCAGGTATTCCAGCGATCACCCGAGCCATCTCCCTGCCCACTCCCCGTTTGATCTTGACCTTGGCTCTTCTCTCCTTTATCTATACCTGGCCTCCCTCCCTTTCTCTAGCCACCCTGGGTTTGACATCCTTCCTTCTGGATCTTCCTCTCGTGTTCATGGGTTCATGGGGTTTGATTATACCGCTTCTGTGGCCTTATAAAAGAAACCTCCTGGGGCGCCTGGGGGGCTCAGTCGGTTGGGCGGCCGACTTCGGCTCAGGTCATGATCTCACGGTCTGTGGGTTCGAGCCCCGAGTTGGGGTCTGTGCTGACAGCTGAGAGCCTGGAGCCTGCTTTGGATCCTGCCTCCCTCTCTCTACCCCTCCCCTGCTCGTGCTCTGTCTCTCTTGCTCTCGAAATAAATAAAACATTAAAAAAATTTTTTGTTTAAAAAAACTTCCTGCTCTAGCTTTCGTGGTTGATTCAGATGCGGGGGGTACACATAGAGCAGATTACTGGCATGGTAAGAGGGGAAGGGGATGAAAATAAGGGAAAAATGGCATTTCACTTTGTGTGGGCCTGAATCTATGCACTAAATGGTTGCCAAAATATTTATCGGACTGGATGACTCTGCAGTGCTCCCTCACTCCCCGCCCCAATCCAAGTCACATCCTCTTTTGGCCGGACGACACGGTACGACCGTCCTCCCCGCTCCGACCCTCCCCGCACCACCCAAGCACCAGCCCGCCGCGGAGATGCTTTTCGCCTGGGTCAAAACCCTCGGGTGGGAAATCAGATAAGAGCAAATTCTTGTTCCTGGCCTCCGAGGCCCCGTGCGATCTGGCCCCTGTCTGCCTCTCCACCCTGTCTCAGCCCCCTCTCCCCTCTGCTTACCCTGTCTCAGCCTCCATGGCCTCGCCGGTCTACGAAAACACCAAACTCTTTTCCGCTTGAAAGCTTCGCGCTGCTCTTTCTTCTTTTTGAAGTCCCCTGCCCCTTGATCTTCGCCCAGCTGATTCCTTCTTGCCATTCAGATTTCAGGTCAGAGGTCACCTCTGTGGAGATTTCCGCGGCCGCCCAGTTGGCTGTGCTCCCCGGTCACTACCACATCGTCCTCTTTTATTTCCATCACAGGCTCTTGTTCATTCATAGATTGAGCTGTCTACTCTCTGTCTCCTCATCGCTAGCACGGGAATCCATAAGGGCGGCACCTTCTCCGGCGTGCTCATTTCCGAAAGCCCGGCGGCCAGAGCGATTCTCGGCACTGAGTGGGCCTCAAGTTTCTGCTTCTTAATATTTGACCTTTGAGTGACTGAGTGTATAGGGCCTTAGCATGTATTAAGGATACTCACTGCTTCTCACAACGGCACTGTGAGACAAATGACATAATCTCCAGAAACTAAGGTCCAGAGTATAGGGTGATAGACACCCACAGGGAAGGGTGGTGCTGGTATTGGACACCGGGCGTACGTGATACTATGTTAGTTTTCTATTGCCACGTAACAAATTACCACAAACGTGGTGACTTCGAACAGCTTTCATTTATTGTCTCACGGTTTCTGTCATTCAGATATACCGGTGTGAAGTTGCTAGCTTCTCTGCTCACGGTCTCACAGCCCATAGTTACGATCTCGGTCGGGCTGCAGTCTCATCTGGAAGCTCAATAAGGGAAGGACCTACTCCCAAGTTTTGAGAGAGAGAGAGAGCGTGTGTGTGCATGAGAGCAGGGGAGGGGCAGAGAGAGGGAGAGAGAGAGAATCCCAAACAGGGTCTGTGCTGTCAGCGTGGAGTCTAATAGGGGGCTTGGTCCTACAAACTGTGAATTCATGACCTGAGCTGAAATCAAGGGTTGGACACTTGGGCGCCCCGCTGGCTCCATCGGCTGAGCATCTGACTCCTGGTTTCAGCTCAGGTCATGATCCCAGAGTCATGAGTTTGAGCCCCACAGAGTGTGGAGCCCTCTTAAGATTTTCTCTCTCTCCTACTCAGCCCCTCTCCCCTGCTCACAAACTCTCTCTCTCTCTCTCTCTCTCTCTTTCTCAAATAAATAAAATGAAAACAAAAAAAGATTTTAAAAAGTCTCAGACCCTTAAACAATTGAGCCATTCAGGTGGCCCGGAAGCTTGCTTCTTCTGTGCTGGCAATGGCGAGAGACAGACTCTCTGCTCCTTTGAGACTCTGGCTTCCAGGAAGATCTAGACCCTATTTTAAAGAGCTAACCTGATTAAGTCAGGCCCACCCAAGATTATGTCTGTTTTGAGTAACTAAAAGTTAACGAATTAGGGACGTTAATTATCTCTACAAAATTCCTTACCCTTTGCTATATAATGTTACATGATCGAAGGTCCGATGACCTATCACCTTTGCCATCTTCTCTGGGTTCGAAATAGGTCACGAGACCTACCCACACTCAGGAGGAGGAGATTATACAGGGGCGTGGGTCACTGAGGGTCATCTTAAAGTCTTGTCTACTGCATGGTAGGAAAGGCCATGCTATTCCTCGTCTGATCTGTTTTGGGCAGGCGATTGGAAGCAACGACCTTTAGAATTTTGAGAGACTATAATTGCATAAGGCAAAAGGAGAAGGAATAAGTCCTGAGTGAATGAATGGTTTGAGAAGAGATTCCCCGAACTGCGGTGCTCGAGGCACGATGGAAACCACGAGAAATAAACGGAGCCTTGCCTCCGGTTGCACGGAAGCGCTTCGCCCTCGCCTCTCGTCGCGGATCACCGTCGGCCTCGCGGTTCCGCTCCTCCCGGCCATCTCATTTTGTCACTCGGAGTGGAGACGTCCCACATCACAGGTAAACTCGCGTCGTCAGATGTGCGCCTTCCTGAAGCCAGACAGATTCCACCGGGCGGCTGCAGGGAGGACGTGCTTTTGAAATGCCGTTTTGAATCTTCTGCTTTGAAGACTGGAAGAAAGGGCTGGGCCACGTCTAGCGCGGCCACATGTATCCATTCGCTGAACTTCTGCGGGGCGTCGGCGGGGGGGGTCCGGCCCAACGGAGCCCGGCGCGGGGGCCCAAACGTGCGCCGAGGAGAGGGCCCGTGGCGGGGAGCTTTCGGTCGGAGTGGCACAGGGACGCGCGCGCAGGCGCTCTCTTTGCGCCGAGAAGCGAGGGACACCGAGGTCGTTCTGCTGAAGGCGGACGGCAGGCGCGGAGGAGCTCGAGGCCGGTCCGGGGACGGGATGGGCGAGAGAGCGAGGTGGTGTGTTTGGCCCCGGTGCCAACCACGGCGTGAGAAGGGGCTTCGCCCAGCGAGCGGCCCCGGGGTCGCCTCGCGCGGCCTCCTGCGGACACAGGCGCCCCAGCTGATGGGACACGGGCTGCCATTCCGGGCTCTCGGCTGTTTGCCGAGGGAAGTAGCTGGGTGCGAGCCCCCTGGGGAGGCCGTGCGGTGTCTGGGACTTGCTTTAATAAAGCTAATCACTGACGGGCGCCTGGGTGGCTCAGTCGGTTGGGCGGCCGACTTCGGCTCAGGTCATGATCTCAGGGTCTGTGGGTTCGACCCCGCGTCGCGCTCTGGGCTGACGGCTCGGAGCCTGGAGCCTGCTTCGGATTCTGTGTCTCCCTCTCTCTCTGCCCTTCCCCTGCTCAAGCTCTGTCTCTATGTCTCTCAGAAATAAATAAAAACGTTTAAAAAAAAAAAGCTAATCACTGACAACCGGTGAAAGCCTAATGCTGCTTTTTGCTTTTCATAGTTTTCAGCGGAAAGTTTGCATTGGCTCATTCCTAAATAAGCAGCCTTGACAGTTCTAGGAAACTTGGAATATATGGGAAATAAAAGATACATGTTAGTTTTCTTCATTTCTTACCCAGTGAAGACCAAAAAAGGTTGTCCATTCGAACTCCGAATATGAAATGTCTTTCAGCACAAATGTGTCCGCTTTGCTATTAATGTGAAGCATACGAAATCGAGGGAGGAAGTGAGAGAACACGCAAGCCCTGGTGGGCCTCTGAACCCTCGCCCGGTGATTCCGATGTCAGCGCTGTGGCTGAGTTACCCCAGGCCGGGCGTGCGGAGCGCGCGTTTCGAATGACCCCAAACCTGAATCCCAAGGGGCCGATGGCCTCCGCATGTGTGTCTGCGTTTACGGGGGAGGAGGATGGCAGCAGAGTCGAAAATGAACTCAAGATCCACGAGGATCACTTGTCTTTTCCTTTTTCTTTAATGATAAAATGGGACCAATTGTATTTGTCTCAAAGTTCCCCTGAACGAATGGTGCGAGCTCACAGATGCGAAGTGCCCAACGTGCATGTGAGCGAGAGCCAGGCGGCCCCGGGAAAAAGCATGGAGGGCGCCGAGAGCAGTCTGGAATCCTGCGCTCCGTAAGCGCTGATGGAATTCAGCGAGTGCGAGGTACCGGGCCGGGCACTGGACGCGCGGGGCCGAGTAAGGTGGCGTGATCGCCTCGGTCAGACCTCGAAGCCCCGTGGTCGGAAGGTCAGATCTGCCATTTGTCGGCTGCGTGACCTTGGAGAGCCATTTCATCGCTCTCAGCTGGAGTTTGCACATCCGTAGAGTGGGTATCATAAGAGGCGTCTGGCAGCGGTTGGAGGAGGTTAAAGGAAACGATGCACAAAAGATGCTAGGCTGACTGCAGGTGCCCAGGAAATAGCAGCGAAAGATCACCGCCTCGTCACCAGCATCATCCAAATCCCATTGCCGCCATGAGAAACTTTAAGCAATTGGGACTAATTGAGCTTCTATGGATTTGTCCAATGCCTTCTCTGGTGTTGCGGCCGTTGAATCTTCCCCCCATCCCCGCCCCGCCCCCCCGCACCCCACCTTCAGTCCATTTAGGCTCAGGGGATACACGTTAACTTCGACATTGCAAGAACATCCCATCGTGGCCCCCGCAGGAGTCTACCGTGGAATCTGTCCAGCCTCCTCATTTAGCAATGAGAAAGCGAAGGGTAGTTAGCGCCCGTCAGGACCAGAACCCTGCCCTTCTGACTCCAAGTCCGACTGCTCTTCCCGTCTCCCCTTCGCTGCCTTACTGAACGAAGGAACCATGCGACCACTGTGCTGCCAACAGAACATGACGCAAAGCAAATGGTCTCCTGAATATATCTGAGCGTGGACTGAGGGCGAAAAAGAGGGATTGCTTTATAAAGGGCCATGTTGTCATTCAGGTCGTTGTGGATCACGGCCCTGGTTTTATTGATCTTGGGTTGATGAGCTTCGAGTGTAGTTGGTTTCTCTTGGCCGTGTAGTTGTCGGGCTCCATGACATCGAGGTGAGTCTGGTTCGTGATGAGCTCGTGTGCATGTCCCGCTCCCTGTCTCACTTCGATCTTCATTCGTAGACTGGCATCACGGAAACACACAGGTCCTTGAGCCGGTGACGACTCTGGACTCAAATCCAATCGCTCTCATTTATCCCCCGTGCGGGTGACTTGAGACGTGTTACGCGACCTCTCTGAGTCTCGGATTCCTCATAAGTAAAGTCATGGTAGTAAGTTTTTATACTGTAGGGTTGTGGGGAGGATTACCTAAATTAATCCCTGTAATCAGCTTAGAATATTGCCCGACCCCTAGTAGGCACTCGGCAGATATCAGCGCTTGTTATTGCATCCATATTTCTGTATAAGACGTTACCAACCAGCCGCTGCCATCATCTTAGTTTGATGCAAATACTGACAAGCGTTAAGAGACATTTAAAATCAATCGCTACGGTGATAATGCTTTAATATCACCTGACACTTGGACGACACTGTAACTTTCTAATCTTTCAGTATGTTAATAAATATTGACATATTGCCCATTCAGAAGTCTAACGTGACTGCCCGTTCTATGCCGGGCACAGTTTTAACCCTGTGACAGAGGCGAGGTCAGTGTAATCGCGTCCATCTGAAAAAGAAGAAAGCGTGCGTTTGGAGAGGTTAGTGGATTTGTTTCATGTCGCGCTGTTGGTAGCATTGCAGGTGGGGCTGGTGTTCGACTCTTTTGGCTCTCTACCCCAAGCTTTTCTAGCTTGATCCCGCCTTTGTGCCCGGCACATTGAGCCCGGCCAGAGGCATGGTAAGTGGGATGCTCCCTCGAGGGAACATAAAAAATCAAAAAGAAGGCGGAAAGCCACCAAGAGCTAGCGGAGAGTCAGAAACCAAAGTCCGGGAGAAAAGCAGGGTTCGGGGAGGGGGCAGACGGGTGTCGGGAGCCCAGTGGGGAATGGGTACAAGGTGCCCCCGAGGACTTTCACGGATGGCCTGGCGGCCCCGAGTGGGCTTCCTGTCTGAGCGGCAGCTTTCATTCTGGGGCACGTCCAGCATGGAGCGGGCCTCTGGCCCTGCAAGGCACTTTGCTTTCCTCCAGATGTTTCTCTCGAAAGGGTTTCTACTGTCTTGATCACAATCGCACAGACTAGCCCCGTTATAAATCGGTGAAGTTCATCATCACAGGTCAGCACAGGGAAGTGCCGGAGCCCCCGGGGCAGCTTTGGCGGTAAGGGCGCTTGTCAGTGAAATTTGGGGTGGGAGCGGAAAAGGCCGCGAAACGAAATAGAGTGTCCCGTGCACATGAACGTGGCCCTCCTGACTTCCGATCATTTCGCCCCCGGCCACGAGGATGGGTTTGCACCGGTCTGGCCACATTTTCTCCTCATCTCCCGTTGCGACCCACAGCACCATTTGCCAGATGGTTCGATGGGGTGAGGGGACAGCATGCGGCTGTGACATGTGACAGAGCGAAGTGAACTGACCCATGTGGGAATTGAGCGATAGCTTTCATATAAGGCTTTCAGAATCTCATTTCTCATAAACTATAGAATTAAACAAAAGGTTATGTAAACAGATCCAAACCAATTGACTTTGGAGTAAAAACCAGCATTCATTCTGGTTTCTAATCCTCATCCATCTTTTAGACAGATGTCTGGGGTTAGGGGTTCACACGAAGACTTAGTTTGAAAATGACAGGGCCCTCATGCGGACTCCGGGAGGACTTGGGTACCTATCAATTGCTAGCTAGTGAGAATATTCCGTCGGCGCCGAGCGGGCGGCTTGAAATGTCAAGAGGTGCGGGAGTAAAGGGCTGCCTATCCCCTAAGTCATAGTCTCCAAATCTCAAGATCCTCAGCACGATTGGTCTTGATCTCCGGCACCTCCGCTGAAGAAAATACTGGCTTTAAAGAGCTCCTCGAATGTCTTGAAGTATGACATTCCCCTCCCGGTTGAAAGTTCTTTTCCATTTCTGTGCTTCAAATCTATGGAAATACAGGAATCAAAGCTAAACACGCTGTCGTACAGAAAGTTCAAGGCGCACAGTCCGCTGCAGGTGACGAGTCTGCTTTGCAGTTACCGCCGGTCCCTTCCTAGCCGCACTCCTGCTCTCGGGGCTCCCGAAGCAGTCGGCGCCGTCTTTGTGATCGCTGTGGTGTAGCCTCTCACCTGCCCTCGTCCTCGCCCTCGCCCTCCTCCTCCTCCTCTGCTCACCCCTGACTCGGGGGCGGGTGTAGACCGTAGCCGAAACTCGCTCGCCCTTCCCTTTCCACGAAGGCTTTTCCTCTTTCCTCTCTCTCCATTGTCTCTGCATCTAGCCGGATTCGTACGGTAAGGCTCCCACCTGCTTCCGATGGCACGATGACCTTGGAATCTTTTGCTGGGGGAGTGCGGCTCTCTTGCCTTCTAGCCAGTAATTAGTGTCGGATGGTGTAAACCGCACAGATGACAAATAGAGCTAGGAAAGGTGAGACATGCCTTTGGGTTGAAAATGTTCACATTCGGGACGAATTGGAAAACTCGAAGCGATCCCTTACACGTATGCATACGTACAGACAGATATGTCTACGTAGACACATCTGTATACGTGGACGTATATGTAATTTCTAATAGGGTGCGGGTGGGGTGAACTCCTCCTCCTTCTTCCATTTGGAGCGGCGTCTCTTCACACTGCAGCATTCGTTTTGATCACCGCGCGGAGACAGATGGCATTTTGTCTGCCTTCCAGAACAGAGGACTAGTTTGCCGAGCTATCGCTAGTATAATGAGAAGCCGTGTAAGTTGAAGCTGAGGTAAAACCAGAGCATCTGTCGGTCCTCGCGTGCCAGATTGGAGCTGCCGCAGACAAACTAATATTTCAACAAAAAGTTGAAGCGGGTATAGATTTGTGACCAAAATGATTGCATTTGATAACAATGCCATAGCAGATGTCCTAGAGTTCACGCTTGGTTGTTATTACTGCTCCGTGAGGGTTTTTGGAAGCGAGACCTACGGCGCAGCTTGCATGGAGGATGCTCGTTATAAAATTTTATTTTACAGAAAACAATGAGATGGAAAATTTGGAGCTAATTTGGCGCTTTCCTCCTCTATCATGTTTCTTTCCTTATTATTTGGGGAAAGATTCTATTCTTGTTTACTTTATGTTGGCACGTTCCGGCCTAATAAAAGAACATCATGTTAATGTGAAACAGGGAGTGAGAACGCCGAGTTAATGTTCATGATCTAATATTAAGTTTCCAGGACGGCCGGTGGGAAGAGGCAACTCAACCTCCTCGGCGCCCTCCTTCTCATCCGTCCAGCCTTATGTTTTTTGCCACCTGAGGGTAAATTTTGCAAAGCCTTTCTTTGAGGCTCCCTGATTAGAAAAGAAACCAGAGAGAGACGATTTGCCCACTAGCGTCTTTTGTCTACAGTTAAGTGAGTAGTTGATGTTTCCTCCAAAAATGCAATTGTTGTAGGTTCAGAGGACTTAAGGTCTGTACATACGGTGAAAAATGTGTTTTCCAGTGTGCATGCATAATGTCTTTCCGGCCCGAGTGCTACGTAAGGCAGGGTTAACCGGACTCAGTGGTAGAAGGTCACTCGCTCAGAACCCCACTCCCGTGACGAGTGCCTTCTATGAAGAGCAATTATTCAGGGCTGCAGCGGCATGGCAAGGAGCTAGATAACCTGACTGCCTTCGAACAGATTCCTTATTGGGAGAAGGCAATTATTTTCAAAGGTTGCTGAATGTTAATAAAAGGTTACATGAGGTAGTGAAAATGTTATAGCATCGAGTTTACAGATGGGAAGATAGTCCAATTACATACGAGGATATTTCTTATCACAGGGGCCCTGAGGACCATTTCGGTGCCAGACCTTTCAAGTGAACGGTGTTCGCGGACGAGTGTTTCTGTCTCCCAACAACTCAGTGGCTCTTGGGAGACATGTGCTTTCATTTCTCGCGCTCCTCTTTTTACTTCCCTTTGAGATCTTATTTTGGATTGTTTTATTTCCTAGCAGATTGTGGTGTTGGAGTCCTAGGGCTCCAGGGAAGTCAGCGGCATGGATTTGGGTTTTGCCCGAAAAGGGTCGATCTGCAGTTTTCACGGGGTGGTTTTAACGCCACCCTCCTGGCAAATCTCAGTCTGAATTGGAAATGTGACGATACACTGACATACTAGTGTGTTAAAATAGATATGTGGGTAATGAAATAAACATATCCAAGCGGAAAGAAGAGAAAAGCAATGTGACTTGTCTGTTGTCCTTACGCGCTTTCTCTGAGCTCTTTCATTAGCCAATTTTTTTTAACTTTTCAAGAGGATCGAATTTTGTATCTTTTCAGCATTGAACATGTTATAAATAATTATCAGGTAAATATAGCGTTACGCAAGGCTTGCCCAAGATATTAGGCTTCTGGGAACTTTAGACTACTTCCATTGGTTTTTTGAAAATATTGAGACTTGCGCTGCAGAAAATTTTGGTGTAGTTTTAACTCGCTGCAGAGAGTTTCCTTCGGCTCCGCCTAGATCCGATCCCATCACTTGCTTGCGTAGACACCTTCAAAGGCCCAGGAAGAAACTGATCCGAGGGGAGAAGCATCTCTATATGGCATTCAAGGTCTTTCGCATCTGCCCCCGACCTTCTTAGTTGGCCCCGACTCCCAGCATCCCTCCCCACCCACACCCAGACGTCACACACTGAGCTCCGACCCTTAAGATCCAAGTCACATGAAGGCTTCCTCAGGCTTCCTCACCGCGGCACATGCCTGTAGCCCCCCCCCCCCGCCCCCGTTCCCTTCTTTAATTTTCCTATCAGACATAACATGTATATCCTGGCACCGAAATTCTTGAAATTGCCAAATAGGTGTCCTGTAACAAGTCGTGTGAGCTATTCTGTAAGCTCAGGGTCCAAATGTGCCTGTACCTCTCACTTTTTCCAATCGATTGCTCAAGCTCCCGCCTGCTCGTTAACAGGAAACGCGGTGTCTCCCTCTCGATACCTCTCCTGCACCCCTCCAAATGTCTAGGAACTCTAGGGTTTCCCACAGCTCAGCAAAGATGGGCCTCCTAGTTTCGACATCCAGATAAAGGGGAAGCAAATCCAAGTTCCCTCTTACTATGGCCATAAGGGGACACTTTGGAAAATCGGCAGTGTCCAAAAGTTTCAAGGTGGTTTTCCTTGCACCTCTCGCACCGGAAGAAGGAAAAACACATGTTTGATTTCCAGGGGTCATCCCTCTATCCGATGACTTCATAAAAAAGGAAATTCTAGTGACACAATATTTGTGCTTAATAACAAACAAGACCTTACATTTGAATAACTCTTTCAAAATCTTTTCATACGATGTCGGCAGAGCGGACCTAGGTGCCCCTCGGTAGAGATGAAAACATTGAGGTTCAGAAAAGTTCAAGGTTAATGAACACGTTTAAGTTTGCAGAGTCAGGTAATCGTGGATTTGGGACTGGAATCTGTTTTTGACTCTGTCTCTCCTTTGAGTTTCAGCTTTTGTGCCGTGGGTCGCCTGGCTCTGCCCTTCTGTCCAGAATTGGGTCCATACGATGGGGTCTGTCTGCTTCGGGCTCCCTGAAAGCTGCCCCCCCATCTGGCCAGTCCCTCAGGATCCAATCCTGACCACTGGGCCGAGAGCGAGGCAGAAAGAAAAGAGTTTAGATCACTTTTAGACCAAAGGTCTTCCTCCTCTATGACTTTTCTGTTATGATCAAGTAAGTATCATTTTTCTTTTTCCTCCTTGTATTCGAATTGTCTATCCTAACCAGAGATAGGAAAGTAAATTGTTTCCTGTTTGATCCGCCCCTGTGTGAGTGTGCAGCCGGGAACCATTCTGACTCTCGTGTCTGCGTGGACAATTGCCGTGCTCAGGAACTCACCTTTAGAGTGACTTTTGCCATTGCGCCACTTATTAATTAAGTAAAATATGCTAATTAAAAAGAAGACATCAAAGGCCAGTTTGTGGGAGCAGTTGCCTCCAGGGCGGGAAGAGGGCAGACTGTACTGAAAGCGCACACTCTCAGGGTCAGCCCGCAGGCACCGTTTCTTACGAAATAAACAAATGGCGTAGACCCGAAGGTGACCCAGGAAGCCAAAAGCAGCCTCATTTCATTGTCTGGTAACTTAATCTCATACCTAATCCTAAACGCAGACCCCGCGGTGTTGCTTGTGCAAGACCAGGGCTAGCCGGGAAAATGGACCAAGAAAGAGCATTTAAATTCAAGATGGAAAGAAATTGTTTGAGTCCCTTTTTGGTCAAAATGGGCATATTCGCACACGCGAAAATAAGCTCAATAAGAATAAGAACGTTTACAAATCGGTGACTTGGCAGAATCTATCGGTTCTTCCCTCAAAGTATCTTAAGAAAAGGTAGGAAGCTCCCAGGACTGCTATGAGGGAAGTTTAACATAAAAATGGTTGGCAATATGGAAGAGATATCCGCACCCCCGTGTTGATTGCAAGATACTCACAATAGCCACGATACGGAAACAACTTAAGTGACAATGAACAAATAAACGGATAGAGATGATGTTGTGTGTACACACACGCACACGCACGCGGTGGAATGTCATTCAGCCATGAGAAAAAAGAATATCCTGCCATTTGCACCAACATGAGTGGACCTCGAGGGCCTTATGCTAGGTGAAATACGCTAGACAGAGAAAGACAAATACTGCGTGGTATCACTTAATGGTACAAACTTTCAACTATCAGTTGAATAAGGTCTGAGGATCGAAGGTGAAACATGGTGACCGCAGTTGACTAGACCATTGCATAAATGGAATTTGCTAAGACAGTAGAACTTAAATGTTCTCACCAAAAAAAAAAAAAAAAAAGATAAGTATGCAAAGTGATGGATATCTTAATTATAACTACATTAGAGGAATTCTTTCACACCGTATACATATATCGAATCTCCAAATGTACACTTTAAATGTTTTATAATTTTATATGTCAATTATGCCTCAATAAAGCTGACAAAGAATGGGTAGCCGATTCCAAAGTTATATACTAAATTTAGATGAATCTTTTTTTCAGGGGAGTTTGAGGTAACCCTGGACTGTGTACAGGTAAGAGGTCACAGCCAGCCTTGCTCCATGTCACCATCCCCGTGCCTGTGCCTTAATACTGACCCATGGGCAGTATTAAAAGAATTTTCATTACTTAGATCACCATTTTAGACTAAAATTCAGATGACTCATTTGCATGCTGCTGATGGGTAGATTGAATCTTTATCTTGCACTCACTATGACTTTTTAATCTTTTCACTATGTTAACTCCTATCGTTTAAAAAAAATTTTTAATATTTATTTTTCGGAGAGGGAGAGAGAGAGCATGAGACGGGGAGGGGCAGAGAGAGAAGGAGACAGAGGATCTGAAGCGGGCTCTGTGCTGACAGCAGAGAGCCTGATGTGGGGCTCGAACCTAGGAACCGTGAGATCACAACCTGAGCTGAAGTCAGATGCTTAACCGACTGAGCCACCCAGGTGCCCCTGTTAACGCCTATCTATCTTTAATTATTATTTTTTTATTGGCGTCTATTGAAACAAACTGGTCTGTAAGGTTTGGAGCAAAGATATTAAAAGCGTTTCCAACAATGTTACACACACACACACACACACACACACACACACGTTAAAAATCTGTAGATTTCAATTTCAAATACCAAGTCCTGCAAATCTGTACAATTCGTATAAATCAGCGGAGAGCCAGAGTGTACGCCACATAAATGGTGGCATGCTAAATGTTTAATTCTATAACATGCTTTAATCATTCAAAAACCCGAACAAAAGGAAAAAATGGTTGCCGACATATTTCCATGCCCTCCCCCCCCCCCCCCCCCCCCCCCCCCCCGCCCAATATCAGCATCTTTTTTAGTGGCTGCATGGGGAATAAATTAACCTGTCTCCTGTCGAGGCACATTTGAATGTTTCCAGTTTTTCACCATTCCAAACAGTGTTGCAATAAGCATTCTTATGAGTACGGGGTTTGGGTATTTCGTGAGTGTCTCCTTAGGGTCGCCCTGGCTCCACTTTGCTAACCTGGTGCGCGGGTGATGGCATCTCCCTGTAGTTCTTATTTGTGCTGTTTAGGTGATTCCTGGGGTTGAATATACTTTCATATGCTTGCCATTTGTTTTGCTTTTCTTACTCTATAAGGTGTCCTTCGCCATTTTTTGTTGTGTTTTTAACACTGTTTTCTTTCTTTTTTCTTCTTAAAAATTTTTTTTAACGTTTATTTATTTTTGAGAGACAGAGAGACAGAGCGTGAGCAAGGGAAGGGCAGAGAGAGAGGGAGACACAGAATCTGAAACAGGCTCCAGGCTCTGAGCCGTCAGCACAGAGCCTGATGCGGGACTTGAACTCACAGACCATAAGATCATGACCTGAGCCGAAGTCGGCCGCCTAACCGACTGAGCCACCCAGGCGCCCCCACTTTTTCCTTTTTAAGTGTTTGGTTTGTAAAACCCCATTGTATATTGGGATATGTTCCTTTATCTTATGTGTGGTTGAAAATATTTTCCCGTTTGTCATTTTTCTTTAAACTTTGTTTGAAGTGTTATTTGACTATATGTAAGTTTTTTTTCTAGTTTTTATATATTCGAAATTTCCAGACTTTTAAGTTGTGGTTTCTGGTTCTTGTGTCATGTTGGGCATTTCTCACCCCCAGATTTTAAGAAAAACCCAACCAAGTGTTCTTTTATAAACTTTATGCTATTGCTTTTTATTATTATATCGTCGATCTATCTAAATTGAATTCGGTATAAAAAATCAGGTAGAATCTCAACTAGTAATGTAATTTGTTATTTCATCTCATACACAAAACTTTAATGTTAGTTTGGGTTACCTTTTTTATAATCTTGATTTTTTTTTTTTTTTTTGGAGATGGTAGAGCTGTGTATAGAGCTCTACCATCTCCAAAGTGTTTGCCCCTTAGTTAAGCACTTAACTTCTCTGATCCTCACCTGTGACGTTTGGACCATCTACGTATGCCCTACGGGTTTTGTGAGTCTCAGACGAAATAACGTCAGGCAGTCCCTGCTTCACCCAATAGTGCAGAACCATAAAAATGTCCATGTAAGTTGAAACTATGCAAAGTGGGGACCACCGAGGGGAAAAATTACGATTGTTTTGTGACCTTTCTAGGTTTTGTCAAAACATTACAAACTTTCACTGTCAGTTACAAATGTATAGGGAGATGAAATAAAACTAATATTTATTTAGTACAGTATAATTTAAGGGCACCTGGGTGGCTCAGTTGCTTATGCGTCTGACTCTTGATTTCGGTTCAGGTCGTGACCTCGTGGTTCGTGGGATCGAGCCCCATGTCGGGCTCCGTGCTGTTGTCGACAAGTCTGCTTGGGATTCTCTCTCTCCCTCTCTCTCTCTGCCCCTCCCCTGCTCATGCGCACGCACTCTCTCTCTCTCGAAAAAAAAATAAATAAGTGAACGAATAAACATCAAAAAAGAAATAAAACACTAGAGATGTTGGAAACTAAAGTGTGTTATTTTTTTTAATGTGTCGGGAGTAGTTTGTACAGTGTTTGTCCCGTGGTGTGACAAGATGTGGCGTGACCATAATTGTTACGCCTTGGGGAGTTGTCATATTCTTCCAAGTTTGGTTCAGCGTCTGATATTTTAACCTTTATACTTTCAATATTGCGAAGTATCTCCAAGAGTCCCTCGAATATGCAGGTTTTTGCCAGCGTCCCCTCCTTTGGGACCTCCTCATCCTTTCCTCACAGCTGCCTTCCTCCATTTATGTGGGTTAGCTCACCTTCGCTGGGGTCCTCCGGGTCCACATCTAGGGTTCTTCCATGGTGGCCGGGTCACCAGTCCCACGGGCAATAAGTTCTCCTACAATTCCATTTGTGTGCGACGCGGTTTTCACTTCCGCCGTTTCCACTTTTTGTTTCTTGACTTTGTTTTCTTTGTTGGATGATTTCCTCTTTCAGTTATCTATGTTCTGGCAAACTGTCCCATGGGTCTATCGCTGGGACACAAGGAGGCAACACAGTAACACACTCTGCTCAGCGTACTTGAACCGAACAGCAGATGCTCAGTGACCAATCGCAGACGGACTTTGAAAGAAGTGACATAATTGATCCCCGATCGTGATGCACATCTGTTATCTATGTAGTGACGTATGGGCTGAAAAACTAACGGTGAAGTTTATACTCAGTTCACATGTTCTTTAGGTAAATAAACTATGGGAACAAAAATATGTGTGTATCGGAATTGGGTACAGTGAGGACTGCCTGTAAATTTATACCATAATGCTTGACACGTAGTAGGTGCTCGTGAAAGATAAATCCCCTTTTCTCTTCTTTGTCCTTCAGATGGATGTAAAGAGCCCTCAACAGACTTTAGTGTTGATTGAGGTTAGTCCGTGGGTTAATTATTTGAGAAAAAGAAATGATATTGCAGTTTCAGGCGGCCAACTCCTCTTCCTATGAGTGAGTTTGGAAAGAAATCTGAAGCGATGGTCTCTCCCGTGTCCTCCAGTTTCCAGATCATGCGTCACTGTTGTGCCCCAAATATAGCCTTTTCCTTCAGCTGCTCCTGCCCTCTCGCGCTCCCTCTTCATGGTTTCCGTCCCCGATTTGGGGCATTAGTTATACTTTTCAGCGTGCTTTTGGCTATCTATCCCGATAAGTTTTGACATGGCTCAAACATTTATTGGGCTTCACATTTAATGTTTCCAGCCACTATTTGTAAATATGTAGTATTTGTTTATTTATAAATATTTATTCATTTTTGAGAGAGAGAGAGAGAGAGAACACACAAGCAGGGCGGGGGCAGAGAGAGAGGGAGACAGAGGATCCCAAGCAGGTCCATGCTGTCAGTGCAGAGCCCGATGTAGGGCTCGATCTCACAAACCACGAGATCATAACCCGAGCCAAAATCAAGAGTCAGGCACTTAACCGACTGAGCCACCCAGGTACCCCTAAATATGAGTTTTAAAATTAAACGTTCTTCCTCCAAAAATCAAATGTTCCCAAGTCGCATAGGCATTGTTAATGGAACAAGTGTGTTTTCTGGATGGGAACAGACCTGGGTAGGTGAACCAAGCAGAAAATTCATTCTAGGGACAATATTTTAAAATATCACTTATAATGATACTGCACTTGAATTCTTGTTTTTTTTTATTTGTTTTTATTTTTTAAATAATTTGTAACTTGAAAAAAATTTTTTAATGTTTATTTATGAGAGAGAGAGAGAGACAGAGCGTGAGCAGGGGAGGCCAGAGAGAGAAGGAGACCCAGAATCCGAAGCAGGCTCCAGGCTCCGAGCCGTCAGCACAGAGCCCGATGTGGAGCTTGAACTCACAGACTGTGAGATCATGACCTGAGCCGAAGTCAGACGCTTAACCGACTGAGCCACCCAGGCGCCCCTTTAGTCTTTATTTTTAAAGAGTTTATTCTTAAGTATCTCTACACCCAGCATGGGGCTCAAACTCACAATCCCAAGATCAAGAGTCGCATACTCTACCGACTGAGCCAGCCGGGTGCCCCTGGACTTGAATCATTTACAGGTTCTAGGAGACTAGAATGTTGACTTTATTGCAGAACCAGTGTTGCTGTGTCACTTCTTCCCCTATAGCTCCTCACTTAGTGTGTGAGATGACTCCGAAATACCTGTTTTAGATACGTCAGTTAGAGTTCATGGTTGATCCTCCACAGCAAGGTAGACCGCCATTTTGTCATTCTTTAGTGAGATGCCAATTGCTGTTAAGTTAAACTTGCTAGAAACAATAGTAGTTCTCTGGCATGATGACTCTCGTGGCCATCTGTTAGGGTGGCAGTGTGCCCACCCATAGGACGATATGCCAGTTTCAACAGGGCACAGGTGCCAGCCAAACATAGGTTTAGAAGGATAGCCTGCAAGAAGTCAGCAAGGAGATCCTCCAAGTGGTTGGGGATGCCAAATTAGACCCACATGCTTCATTACAAGGGATCACATCTGTTGATGCTTGTGGGCATTATATTGTCAATTAAGTCTTTCTTTTTCTGTTTCTTTATTCGTACCGACTCCGGACTGGGAGTACAGAAAATCAGGGGGAAAAGCTGTCCTCGGCCAGAAGAACAATCGGTATTTCCCGTGTCTTCCTCTAATGTCTGTCTTCTGCACTCTCAGACTTTATTCTAAATTATGTGAAAACTAGAAGGCACGTGATATTAGCTTCTGGAGCTCTCTGTTCTCAAAGACAACATTTAGGAAACAACCAACCAATTCAATGTCCGATTATCAGCAACATTTTAAGACTTCATCTGCTGGAACTAGAGATTGTGATTCTAGTTAAATGTGTGTCTTCTGTATTATCTGTTATTTCGTTGTTGAAGGATTATTTTCAACCAAGAATGAGACAGACCATAATGAGTCATTCATTATCCGCTGTTCTCGTTCAGGTCTGGCTGCAGCGCATGGCTTGACTCCAGAATAGTGTTATTACACCTCTGTGCGTTTCAAACTACATTCTAGGTTAGGTACATGAGGCATGAGGGAAATACAGCTCTCTATGCCATACGGAAAGACAGAAAGAGCTGGAAACAAAGATTTTAGAGATTTAGGAGCAGAGACAGGGCTGGGGTGGGAGGTCTTGTATAACAGAGACTGTGGCATGTGATAGTAGGTAAGAACCTATCCTTTAAGTATGGGCTGGAATTTAAAAGACCGTGCCAGCCGCTTTTCTCTCCCCCAAATGTTCGTGCACCCAGATTATAGAGCAATTCTTGAAAAGTTAATAATATCATAGCTTGCCATGGAAAAGAACCCGCAGGACTTGGAAATATATTCCCGACTTTCTGTGGTCGCTAGCTTGCATGGCACATTTTTCTTCTCTCCCTGTTTTCCCGTAGGCTCCCTGCCATAATCAGAGATCAGAGTTTGCGTGGAAACGGCATGAAGGGATGTGGATGGTCCGGGGGACAGGAAGAGAGCGGAATGGTAAGCACACAGGCTCTGGGGCCACGGAGGCCTGGGTTCGAATCCCTGCTCTGCTAATTATTAATGCTCCCCTTGATGCTGCTAACCGCTACTGCCCGCAGTGGGACCTCGGGCAAACCGTTGGAATGCTCTGGTCCTCAGTTTTCTCATCTGTAAAATAGAACATATAAGGTACCTGGCACGTGATCGGCAGGGTTATTATTATTATTATTAGGGTATAGAGTCAACGAAAGGAAAAAGTGGCGCTTTCTCGGAATTCTTTTGGAAAGCCGGGGTTGGTTTCCGATCACACTCTGCACAGTGTCTGTCCTGAACTCCCATCTTTCTCCCCTAGACTCTAAACCTACCATAGTGCCCCTCATCAGACACATCTGACTGTCCTTGTCTGCTTAATTACACTTTCTCCTTATTCTATTAGGAGATACTTAACACACACAAATGAATATATATGTATTGTGTGTGTGTGTGTGTGTGTGTGTGTATAGTTTTTATATTGGGCAGACAGAAAAGTGTGATGAACACCCATGCACTCACCTTGAAGGTTAAGAAACAAACATTCTGAGGGGCGCCTGGGTGGCTCAGTCGGTTAAGCGGCCGACTTTAGCTCAGGTCGTGATTTCACGGTTTGTGAGTTCGAGTCCCGCGTCGGGCTCTGTGCTGATGGCTCAGAGCCTTAAAGCCTGCTTCAGATTCTGTATTTCCCTCTCTCTCTGCCCTTTCCCTGCTCACACTCAGTCTCTATGTCTCAAAAATAAATTAAAAAAAAAGTTAAAAAAAAACCCAAAACATTCCGAGCACCGCTGAAGCTTCTGGTGCATTGCCCTAGCCTCGTTATGCCCTCCAGCCCCATAGTGACCGACACTACTTTGAATTTGTTTTATCATTTCTATTGGTTTTTGTTATAATTTTACCATGTGTACGTGACCACTTGTCAATGCTTTTGAGCATTATATAGTGTCATACTGCCTGTTTTTTTCTCTGCAAGTTATTTTTCTCACTCGACATTATCTTCACGCAGTTCATCTATGTCAATGCACGTAGTTATAGTTCATCCATTTTCTTGAAATACTATTTCACAAAATGAATATAACATAATTTATCATTCTTCCTTTGTTGGCCTTTTGAATTGTTTCCCACTTTTTTTGCTGCTAGTGAACTTTCTTAAAGATCTCTCTTTATACACACAGGCAAGAGTTTCTTTAGGTGTATACCTGGGAGAGAAACTGCTGAGTTTTAGCGTGTATTATTTTCAACTTTGCAGGAAAATTCCAAACTGTTTTTGAAAAAACTGCATCAATTATTATTCCTCCCAGCAGCATAGAAAATTCTTTTCGCTCCACATCCTTACTAGATCCTGTTATTGTCAGACTTTAAAAGTTGACGACCTGGTGCTATAAAACTGTGCCTTGTGGTAAGCCAGATTTGCGTTTCCCTTATTACTAATGACTGTGGGCGTCTTATGTTTATTAGCCATTCATGTTTATTATTCACTGAAATTCCTGTTAGGCCCGTTGCCTGCTTGTCTACTGGCTTATTTGAAGTGATTCTCTTTATCTTTAGTAACACTTTTTGCCTTAAAGTTGATTTTATCTGACATGAATGAGCAATCTCAGCTTTCTTGGAGGCACTATCAGTACAATGTAGCCTTTCCCTCTCTGCTACCCCATGTTTTAGATATGTCTGTTGTTAAGTAGATAGATTTTTAAAAATTCACACAACAATCTTTATCTTTTAATTGGAGCATTTAGTTCATTTACGTTTAATATAATTAATGACGTTCGAGTTCAAATCTACTGTTTTTATACTGTCGATTAGTCTTGCTTGTTCTTTTTAATTTTCCTTGCATTAATCCTTGCCTTTCAGAGTGCTTGCTGGTTTTTCCTTGCATCCTCCCATATATATACCCTATATTTATTATTCTAATTATAATATGCATACTTTATTTCTCTTATTCTGGTTTATAATAGGCAGGCCTAACTTATTAAGCCTAATGCTAATGAATAACTTCATCCTTCCCCTGGGGAGAGCAGAGAACTTCAGGCAGTTTTACTCCATTTACTCCCCCCCCAACTTATATCACCGCTATTTCGATTTTGTTTTCTAAGCCCATCGGACGTCATTACTACAGTTTTATCCATGTAGCGCTCACTCCATTTGCCTGCACATTGACTCTTTCTTTTTTCTTTCTTTCTTTCTTTTTCACTGTTTCTTTTTTTAGTCCTTCTTGCTGCTCAGACCTTCCATCTGTGATCACTATCCTTCTGCTCGAAGTCTATCTTGTAGAATTTCCTTTAGTGAGGCTCTGCTGGTGGTGAATTCTGTTTGGGCTTATTTTTAAATGTCTTTATTTCCCCTTCATTTTTGAGATATATTTTTTCTGGGCATAGCATTTTCTTTTTTAGCACACTGAAGTTTTGATTCCACTCTCCTCTGGCTTCTATTGTTGGTATTTCTCTGGCTTCTTTGAAGGATTTCTCTTTGTCCTCTGATGTCGCCAGGCATAGATTTATCTTTGGTTTTTCCTACTTAGGAGTCCTTGTGCTTCTGGAATCTGTGGATTAGAGTTTTGAGTTTGTTCTGGAAAATTCTCAGCCTTTATGTTTTCAAGCGTTGCCTCTCCTCCATTGTCTCTAGTTCTTCCCTCGGAGAGTCTGAGGCCTTTACATACTGTATTTTATATCTCTTAGCTTCTCTTTCATATTTTCTCTGTGCTCTATTCTGAGTAATTTCTTCAAATAAATATTTTAGTTCACCATTTCTGTCTTCGGCTATATTTAATCTGTTGCTTAAACCATCCCTCAAGAGTTAATATGGTAGCTATATTTATTTGTAGTTGTGTGTTTTTTTGGCTTCGACAACACAAATTTATTTTTTTATACTTCCGTAGGATAGAAGTTCAACGCTGATCTCAATGGGCTAAAATCCAGGTGTCATCAGGGCTATGTTCCTTTCCAGAAGCTCTAGGGGAAAATCTGTTTCCTGGATCTTTGCAGCTTCTAGAAGCTACCCAAATTCCTTGGATTGAGGCCTTTCCTCCACCTTTGAATCTCTCCATAGTTTTTTTTTCCTTAAAGTGACTACTTTAAACAACTCTCCTTTTTTGCTTTCTTCTTCTGCTTTTATTTATTTATTTATTTATTTATTTATTTATTTATTCATTTATATTAATTTTTAAAAATTTACATCCAAGTTAGTTAGCATATAGTGCAACAATGATTTCAAGAGTAGATTCCTTAATGCCCATTCCCCTCCCACCATCCCTCCGGTAACACTCTGTTCTCTATATTAAAGAGTCTCTTATGTCTTGCCCCCCTCCCTGTTTTTATTTTTGCTTTCCTTCCCTTATGTTCATCTGCTTTGTATCTTAAAGTCCTCATATGAGTGAAGTCATATTATATTTGTCTTTCTAATGGACTAATTTCGCTTAGCATGATACCCTTTAGTTCTATCCATGTAGTTGCAGATGACAAGATTTCATTCTTTTTGATTGCCGAGTAATACTCCATTGTGTATATAAACCACATCTTCTTTATCCATTTATCCATCGATGGACATTTGGGCCCTTTCCATACTTTGGGTGTTGTTGATCGTGCTGCTATAAACATGGGGGTGCATGTGTCCCTTTGATACAGCACACCTGTATCCCTTGGCTAAATGCCTAGCAGTGCAATTGCTGGGTTGTAGGGTAGTTCTGTTTTTAATTGTTTCAGGAACCTCCATACTGTTTTCCAGAGTGGCTGCACCAGTTTGCATTCCCGCCAGTGGTGCCAAAGAGATCCTTGCCAGGATCTGTTGCTGCCTTAGTTGTTAACGTTAGCCATTCTGATGGATGTGAGGTGGTGTCTCATTGTGATTTTGATTTGTATTTCCCCAATGATAAGTGACGTTGAGCATCGTTTCACGTGTCTGTTGGCCATTTGGATGTCTTCTTTGGAGAAGTGTCTGTTCATGTCTTTGGCCCATTTCTTCGCTGGATTATTTGATTTTTGGGTGTTGAGTTTGATAAGTTCTTTATAGATTTTGGAGACTAACCCTTTATCTGATACGTCGTTTGCAAATATCTTCTCCCAATCTGTAGGCTGCCTTTTAGTTTCAAATATTTTTGTTCATTATTCATAAACTTTTATTTTCTGCTCGTTTTTGGCTTCTATCTTTTACTTTTTAAGATTCATATTATTAATATATTCTATTTATTCTCAGTAATACCTATAATCCTTAACAGTTTAACTCTTTCTTGTTTCTTCTGAGTTTCATTCATGGTAACTTGTTTCTTTGTGTGTTTAGTGACTATTATTCTATGCTTCTATTTGGGCTGAAGTTATTCTGTGGGACTTTTATAGGTCTGGGTTGAGGATGCTTCATTCACAGAGGATTTGTATGATTTTGCTGGTCAATAGGAGTGCTGCTATATTAGAAAAACTTCTAGGATTGTTGTTTTCCAGTCATGCCAGATGAATAAATTTAAGCCCCAGTCTCTTCTAAAACAGATCTCTGGAAACAGATTCTTGGGATGGGTGTAGTAGGAACTCCTACCGCTATTACTATTATTATAAATTTTTGTCCATCTGCTGCTGTGGTGAAGAAAGGGTTCCTTGTGGGCTTGTTTTGAGGCCTACCAGATACTGTTTTTGGCCCATGTGTCACTGAGCCTCCAGGAGGGCCAGAGGTGAGTAAGGGTCTCAGGTACAGCGTCTCTGTTGGCCTAAACCCAAGGATCGGTACTTTATTTTCAGCTCCCGAAACTCTGGGTTACTGGCATGACTGTTTTTACCCTGAGCCCTCCTTGCCTTTAAGTTTGCTTACAGTCTGCTGTGGTTTCACTTTCCTCTTCCATCTCCTTCCCCCTCCTCCAGCCCTCCCCCACCTTTCTCCCTCCCCGACGTCTCTGATGTACCCCTCCCCTTTTCTTCCCCCTTCTCCACCACCTTGGATTTCCCTTCGTTCCTTGGGAGCTCAGCAATGCATTTAGACATATATTGTTATAATCCACCCAGCATTCAGGAGTGTTAAAGTGTTCAAATCTAGCTTTCTCTTAATTTCTAACTTTCAAACGACGGTGCCTCTCTTCTTGCAAGTCACCACCTCTTCTCATGTTCTTGATCTTATCTCTGCCTACCTTCTCCTAAACTTATTTCTATCATATCTCCCAGAAGTCTATCTGATCTTCGGCCTTTCTTGCCTCCTGTATTCAAACACTTTTGGGTCTCCTCCCACCCCAGAAAATCTTCCCACAGCCCTGGTACCTCCCAACCTACTATTCTCTCTCATTTTTAACTAATCAAATAAATATTGTGATTAGACATTTGCTATGTCCCCGGACCTCATCTGGGCTTTAGGGGCTGTCAAATAAGACAGTTAAGGCCCCTTCCAGAACTGGAACTCAGGCTCGTCTGAGTCTGAGGTTTAGAATCTTTCTACTACAGCTTACTTCATATTTTCAGAATGGTCAGAGATGTATTTTAACTTCAGGAGCAAGCATTTCATGATTATCTACCGGGTACCAGGTAATCTGCTAGGGGTTGTGATACAATGGTAAGAAAAGGTTGTCTGGGAGGCAGAATTTTCCTTTGCCCTTCAAGAGCCTTCTAGTTGGACTAAGAATCGAACCTAAGACAGATTCACAGGAGCAAATCGAATTTAATAGCGTACATGGGGGGACTCCAAACAGTCATGAAATTCCAAAGACAGGCCACTTGTGGATTATTTGGACGTTCCGAGTTAAGGAGGGGAGTTGGGGGTCTGAGCATACAAAGGAGATCATCAGCAGGACAGTGAGGGGAGATGATCAGAAAACAAAGGTCGCTCTGTTTTGCACATAAGTTTCTCAGGTAAAGAGGAATGTCCGTTCAGAGCTCTTCTCTTGGTACTAACAGGCAGTTGCGAGGGAGGTGCCGAGCTTTTCCTAAATGGTCTGGGTTTTGATTGCTTTTATCTCAAAATGAGCTTTTAATTTGAAGTGGCCATCTTGGGGCATCCTGCCTTTGGCCCCTCCAAGGTGAAACAGGATCCTCTCACGGCACATGTGGTCAACAATTAAACAAAGGAGATGGACAGGGCGATAGAAGAGGATATAACGGAGGGAGGGACTCTATCTCGGGGGTCCGAAAAGGCATCCCCAAAGATGTGACAATCTTCCATCAAGAATGCCCTACCCTGGCTTTCTGCTTATTCTTCCTCCCCGCGGCTTCAGCCTCACCTGGTCGCTAAAATGCTGTCTGGAGGATTACTAACGACCTCCACATGACGAGGTCCTGTGGCCGTTTTCTACTCACATTTTAAGCGTCTCTGTAGCGGGTGGAGCTCTCTCCTCAAGGCCTGGAAATCCTTGGATTTCTCTCTCACTTTATATACAGGCAGTTGCCCAATCCTATACTATAGGCCTTCCTCTGCAACAAATTTCATATCCAATATTTCTGGCCCTACTTAGGACCTCATCGTCTCTTGACTAAATTATTGCAACACTCTCCGCTCAGCCTCTAGCCTCAGCTCTAGCCTCAGCTCGATCCTTGCCAAAGCTGCTTCTTCAATTTAGTGGTCTGCGGCCCTGGTTTTTCATTAGAATCACCTGTGGTGCTTTAAAAACCATTAGGGGCGCCTGGGTGGCTCAGTCGGTTAAGTGGCCGACTTCGGCTCAGGTCATAATCTCGCAGTCTGTGAGTTCGAGCCCCACGTCGGGCTCTGTGCTGACGGCTCATCAGAGCCTGGAGCCTGCTTCGGATTCTGTGTCTCCCTCTCTCTCTGCCCCTCCCCTGCTCATACTCTGTCTCTATATCTCTCAAAAATAAATAAACGTTAAAAAATTTTAAAAACCATTAATACCCTGCTATCACCCCCAGATTTCTGATTTAATGGATACAGCGCGGGGCTTCATGCATCAGGTTTTTGAAATAGCTCTCCAGGCGATTCTAACGCGCAGCCGGGATTGCGATCCAGTGCTCTAATCTGGTGGTTCTCACCCTTCGGAGGGTATCGGAATCTCCTCCAGGGCTTATTCAAACACACTTCCCGGCTTTACCCCGCATGTTCCCATTCAGCGACTAGGCAGCAAATCTGCATTTCTTTAAAAAAAATTTTTTTTAATGTTTATTTATTTTTGAGAGACAGAGAGAGCGTGAGCAGGGGAAGGGCAGAGAGAGAGAAGCAGGCACAGAATCCGAGGCAGGCTCGCACAGAGCCCGACGCGGGGCTCGAACTCACAGACCGTAAGATCATGACCTGAGCCGAAGTCGGCCGCTTAACCAACTGAGCCACCCAGGCGCCCCTGCATTTCTAACGAGCTCTGGGGTGCTGCTGTTGCTGCTGCTGTGGGACCAGGAACCATTCAATTTCCGTAGCCGTCATCAAATTCCTTGAACGAGAAGCCTCATGATATCACTCCTCTGCCCCAGAACCTTTAAGGCCTCCCTTCGATCTATCAGAATAAGTACAGACTACTCATCGCGGCCCTCGAAGTCTTTCACTACCTGCTCCGAGACGGCTGTCCTCTCATGCTTGCCGTCGCTCGTCTGCATCACCCACAAGGGACTGCTGGCTCTTCTTTAAACACACCCAGGTCCGTGCCTGCCCCCGCATATTGGCTCGCGTCCTTATCCTGGGGATGCTCTCGTGCCCATGTATTTACCTGTTGGAATTCTATCCCCTCCTTCGAGGTTTATCTCCTGTACTTTCCCGGCGAGCCTTCCTTACCTCGCTCCCCGATTCCCGGTTACGTACACACTCATGCTCTCACTCACTTGGTCCTTCGTTCAGTGTCAAAGTTCCCTCCTCCCGGTATATCTCCCCCGAATCTCTGTACCGTCCACGGGCCGGCCGCCCGGCACGTCCTGCCTCATGTTATCCTACACGTCTTCCTGCGGAACCCTCCCCCGGCCTAGAACTAGATTACGCACGCCCTGAAGGCAAGGGACGCTGCGTGTTTGTGTGTTTCTATCCCGTAGCCTTGCTACTCAAAGTGCGGCCCAAGGTTCACCAGCACGGTCATCACCTGGTAGTCGTTAGAGAGGCGCAGCCTCAGATCCCACTCCAGAGCCATTGACTCAGAATCTGCATTTACAGGATCTGCGGTGGGCCGTAAGCGGGGGCGGCTGTAGTGCCTACACCAGCTTGGCACCTAGTGAGGAGCTGGTAAATACTGGCTGACTTCAGTGACCTAAAATGGAAAGTACAGTGGAACAGGCCAGAATGCTTCCCTCCCCTCCCCCCACCTGCCCCAGGGACACTGCTCATCAAATCGGTTCCTGCATCTTTTTTTGCAAAAAAACCAGAAAAACAAAAACACAACCCAGAAGGATTCATTGAGTCAAGACTGAGTCAGAACACAGGCTTCAGTGCGCCGCGGGGCATCTCAGAAAGTAGGAACGCCTGTCTGGAAGGATTTGTGATCGCGCTCAGCCGACCAGACAGGCCGCCGGAACCCTCTGCTTTCCGGACGGCTGGAGAACAGGTGGCAAAGTGGGCGGAGCGAACTCAGGACACCCCGGTTCCCAGGGGTTTCTTTCCGTACTTCTGGGCTTTTGAGGTCCTCTCCTTTGGAAAATTTTGAATTTCTCTTTACAGTCCTAGGAGAGAGATATTGGCCCGGGGCGAGGTCGCCCGGGACTGCGGTCTCCTCGGTGTGCGGGGCCGCGGGAGGTGTGCGCGGCGGGCGCGGGTCCAGATTTCCCGTCAGACATTTCTTTGTTCCACGCTCCACGGAACGACCTGTGAACATACTCCTTTCCTGGCTTTCACTGGCAGAAATAAATGGTCATTTAATTCCTAATTACTTTTTTTAATGTTTATTTATTTTTGAGAGAGAGAGAGAGAGAGGCAGACAGAGCGTGAGCAGGGGAGAGGCAGAGAGAGAGGGAGACACAGAATCGGAAGCAGGCTCCAGGCTCTGAGCCGTCAGCACAGAGCCCGACGCGGGGCTCGAACTCACAGACCGCGAGATCATGACCTGAGCCGAAGTCGGACACCTAACCGACTGAGCCACCCAGGCACTCCCATAATTACTTTTAAAACAGTTACTGGATACTTCCTTCTGCCAAGGATTTGAAGCGGTTTACAACGTTAGCACGCGAATCATACGGAAGGAAAATAGAAATCCCAATTTCAAACGATTAAGACTGTGGAAGGAATGACGGTAATACATACGCAAAACATGTGCTCTCCAATGTGTGGCGAGGGCGCCGACAGTTTCTGGACTCCGCCGCTCAGCTGTGGTCCAGAGCGCCCTTGCCGCCCGGCCCCGTTTCCGTCCCGCCTCCGTCGCCGTCCCCATTCCCCTCCGTTGGTCGCAGAGCAGCCAGAGCATCTTCCAGAGACATATCAGCCTGGTCCTGTGAACCACGCCCCCCCTTGCTAAACAGCGTCTACACGTTCTCTCTCTTATACTTAGGATAAAAGCCGGTGCCCCGAAACACGGCCCACTAGGCCTTTTGCGGTCTGCTGCTGACAACCTGTCGCGGCCCTTGTTGGTTTTGACGTGGTCGGTATCTATTTATCTTCCCTAATTGTATCCCGGTTTCCTTTTAGGAAATCACCTCCTTCCCACTGGATACAGTCTGGTGGAACCATTAGTCAGGCGCCCTGTCCTTCCTTAGGTCTGCGGCAAGCATATACATGTATGTATGTATACATACATACATACATACATGTATACATACATACATATATGTATGTATGTATATATACACACACACATAGAATTTTATTATTTTTTTGGCAAGCACATCTTAAAAACAAGGCCCGTAGATATTCCAAGAATGTGAGCTGGGGAACAAAGAGGTGGAAGTTGGTTAAAGTTGATTCATCCAAGGGGCAGCCCCCAGGCCAGGCCACTCCTGGACTTCCTGCTCCCTAGCCCTTTGGAACTTCTTGAGTCCTACCTATTTGGAAACCTCTCCATCCACCCTGTGAGTCCCCCATATCCTTCCAAAAAAATTTCATTGTACTGATGTAAATCAGAGTTGGTTTCGCCCAATAAAACCTACTGATGGGCTGCTTCTCCTCTGTCACCTGTGTCACTCTTCCCCCATCTTACTCTGCTCCGGTTATATTGGTCTTGTGTCATTTTCTAAAAGAGCTCTTCGCTGCCTCAGGGCCCTTGCACGTGCTATGTTACCTTTACTCAGAATGCTCTTCCTTCACCCACTGTAATCAATTCATACTCACCCTTCAGATCTCAGCTGAAGGTCATTTCCTCATGGATGACTTCCCTTATTCCCCTGATTGGTTCAGATCCTTCTTTTTTTTTTTTTTTTAAGTTTTAAGGTTTATTTATTTTTGAGAGAGAGAGAGAGAGAGAGAGAGACAGAGCATGAGCATGGGAGGGGCAGGGAGAGAGGGAGACACAAAATCCGGAGCAGGCTCCAGGCTCCGAGCTGTCAGCACAGAGCCCGACACGGGGCTCGAACCTATGAACCATGAGATCATGACCTGAGCTGAAGTCGGATGCTTAACCGACTGAGCCCCCCAGGAGTCCCTGGTTCAGATCCTTCTATTGGAACCCTCTTGGAACAATGTTCCTCTTCTCCAAGCCCTTATCACAGTCAGCGTTTTATGTTGAGTTGTGTGATTCTTTGTTATCTCTCTTGGCGGTAGGATGTTATCTACAAGAAGGCAGGGATCGCGTCCATTTTGCTTACTAATGTACTCTCGGTACGTGGGGCAGCCGTCCATCGGGGAGGTTCTCAATAAATATCTGTTAAACAGGTGAAAGCAAAATTTGTGTGGAGATTTAAGCCAAAGTATGATACCAAACAGTTCATGTTTGCTGCCAGTGTAGTCATAGGAAAAGACGGTCAGCCCTTGGTGCAGCCAGAGGCTCTTTGGTGGGAAAATCGAAGACATACAGAAATAGTCGTGACTCACCTGAACAAAAGAACCACCTGGAAGTCGTATGCCTCCCTGCATTGATTTACTGGTTTCTTTCTCTGCTCAGCCAGATCCTTAAGAAAAATGTATTAAGTACCCAATTACTCGGCTCTGCAATGATGAGTAAAAGTGAACAAGTAAGTTTTGATATTAGAAAGGTGCTTTTCGTTATGAATATGGCCAGCTAGAATAGTGGGAAAAAGTTAACTAGTTATTTGATGCACAAACAACTACAGTCTGATGCACAATTGACTGATCTTATTCTCCCAGTGAGATATTGGCCTCATAGAGTCAACACAATAAATTTCGTTGGGTTTCCGTTTTTATTTTTACTTTCTGGGTGGCTCCCTTCATGGTTTTCCCAGTGTTGTGGCTCTTTATCTCAACATTAGCAGACGCGTTTCTAGCTTTCATCGCCTGATATCCCCGAGTATCTCCAATTAACTCGTGCACTGTTGCGACAATTTTTTTTTTTTTTTTTTTACCATTTTCACTCTACAGAAGAAATTTTCATTGGCTGTGTTTCTTAAATAACCACATGGTATTTTTCGAGAGAGGAGATAAGTAGGGCATCAAATAAAATGACAACAGGATAAGGTGCTCTACTCCAAAAAGATGGGAAATTACTCGTTATCTTTTTAGAGTCAGCTTCCATCTGTGATAGACTCTCTCTTTCTCTCTCACCAAAAATCACAGCCTGACCCTGTCCAGAAACAATGAATATGTTACTCTAAATTCAATAATATTTCAGTTAAAAAATAATAAGGGATCATTTCTTTGTTGTTAATCACTTGCCCTACTTAAATCGTTCATTACACTCTGGAGCTCTGAGATTAAGCCCCCAGGCTAGAGAGCTTCATATGAATCCTTTCTTTTTTATCTATTCCAAGTTAGATTAAGTCTAGGTCCTGTTTAATGAGGTGCCACTTGCTGGGTTTTCATGCAGAAAGAATTCCTCATCCTCAGTGGTATGTATATAGCAAATAAATTATCAGGCTTTTTTTTTCCCCCCCTGACGACTGCTTCCTGTAGGAAAGACGATCATTATGAGTGCCCTAGGATCCGGGCGGCTGGATTCCTTTGATTTGGATTTTTTTCTTTTCATCAAAGTCCTATCTTATTTTGCATTATATTTAGGGGGTGTGAGGTTCCGAAGAGATTTGGGGACAGCATTTAAGCGTCATGCCACGACGGAGTTGGGGGTGGGGTATGGGTCTAAGAAACGAATCGAGTCGTGGGATTCTCCGTGGGCCAGTCCGTTTGTACATTTTCCGGTGTGACCTGCTTGCAAACGAGCGCGCCTACTCCACGTTCCTGCCGCCGATCCTATCGTGCGTGTATGTACGTAGGCGCGCATGCGTGTCGGGGGTCGGAGGTGCGTGGCAGTACGCACAGGGTCAGTAACTGGATTTCCCCTTAAATGCGGTCTTTTGCTGCATCTCCCAGCTCCAGACTAAAAATGCACTTGGGGGAGTGTGGGCAGCGTGGACTGCATTCCGTTGAAGACCAGCTCATAAGGTTCTGTTGCCCCGACCTGGAGTCACTGTCCCGTCACAGGAGAAGGGTTCATTTCTGCTGCCGCGCTAACAGTACTACGGTGCACAGGCCTGTCGACCGGACTGGGACTCGGCGGCCCCGTAGTAGGCTACGAAGTAGTCCGGGAGACAGGGCAAAGTAGGCAGAAAACAAGACAGAGCAAAGGGGTGAGAGGTGGCGGTGGAAGAGAGGAGAGGGGGCGCCCATGGAGGGCCACAGGACGCCGGCAGTGCCCGCCCGCCGCCCCCGATGGCGCCATTCCTGACCCGCTCTCGATGATCTAGATCTTCAAGTCGGCTCATTGGGACAAATTAGTGTGTGGGCAACGAAGCCACTCGCCGTGAGGCCAGCATCCTGGGCGCCGTGGCTGTGCGCGGAGGAAAAACAGTTCCCGCATACCCTCCCTCCCCGCCGCTCGTCGCCAGCCAGGAAAACCAAGACAGAGTGGAAAAGGCCGAGTGCCGACCGCTAAGAACAACTGCGAATCAAACAGAGGATCGGATTATACATAACGAAAGTCTATCCTCGAGAAACGGATGGGTTTCCCCAGGTTCTGTGCTATCACTGGCACGGAGAGGTGCTTCCCAGGCTTTTCCAGGCTAGGGCACAACTAGAAAGTGACATCCCTTCTGCCTCCTTGGGTACCTAGAAGAGGCCGTACATGATCAGAAGAGACAGACCCGGGGACTCCGGCCAGCCGAGGTCTCACCCATCTCCAGCGTTTCAACAAAATGGGGTTCTGTCACCTCATTTGGAAATCAATTTCAAAGGATTCATTCTACCAAGCACATTTATCTATTTACCCTCCTAGGTACTGTGTGTATCTGTGAATATACTTTCATTTTTCCCTGAAATCATGTTTCTTTCAACCTTCTCCTTCCAGGACTGAGTCAGGAGGCTTATTGCCCGCAGGAAGAAGAGAGCGAAACCGGCCCAAACAAAGAGGCTGTTGATCAGCTTTAAGTCTCAAAATTGACTATTTTGAGACCATAGAAAGACCATTGTTTTGAAAGCCTGACTCTGCTGAGAGAGAAAGTGATTTCCTAAATCCCTTTAGCTCTCATTTAGCATATGACAAACTAGGCATCGCAGACTAGATCATGAATGTTTACTATATCCTTAAAATAGAAGTCAGGATATGAGAAAAGAAGTGCCAACCCTGTTCCTTCCGGTGCTGGTGGGGAGGGGAAGGAAGACAGGAGAGGGAGGGAGGAGAAGGAGCTCAGAGGCTTGGGTCTTCGTTTTCCTTCTCTTTGGGGATGCGGGTTAGAGTAAGGAGGTTGTTTCGAAGTTTCCAGCTGGGCGTGAAGGCGCTTGAAACCTTCAGGGGGGCAGAGGGACGGGGTGCTCTCGTCGTGGCTGCGGGAGCTCCCGGGCCCCTCGCGGAAGCCCTGCACCGGGCGGCAGCCGGCAGCGGGGCCGGGCCCGAGGAGCCCCGTGGACTGCACAGGCTGGAAGATTCACCTACCCCGGGGAGCGCGGGCGTGGGGCCGGGCATGCCTGCAGTTAGGACACAGTGGAGGCTGAACGGGGACTCGGGCCTGAAGGAAAATGGGTAAGACCATGGACCCTGTGCTGGATGTGAGCTGGTTGTCCCGCAACGTCAGATGGAACCCGCTGCACCTCAGATATCACCAATCCAAGGAGCAGAAGAGAATGTTCTACCACTGGTACCGTGCGTAGGGCACCCGCTGCTCTAGGTCACAACCTGGTGTAGTATCCTCCACTTGACTGTGGGCGGGCCCCATTCCCACGATCGTCTTATGTGTCAAAGATGAAGGGGATCGTCTTATATGTCCCTTCTGTGGGGATGTTTTTTAGGCTCCATCTGACTAGCAGACTGTCTCTAGAGTCCCTTATTCTCTGTCGCTGACATCGAAGAAGCAAGCTGGCATCAGTCCCACTGCCACCGAGAAATGGATTCTGCCAACAACGTGAGTAATCCTGAAAGTGGATCCTTTCCCGGTTAAGCCTCCAGACGAGAAAGCCAGCTGAGCCACCACCTGAATCGTAGCCTGTGTGATCCTGAGCAAAGGGCCCCGTTAGGCTGTGCCCAGGCCTCTGACCCCCGGAAACAGTGAACGCACCTCCGGAAAACCACTGAGGTCGTGTTAATTTGTCACATCGCATAGAAAACAAATACACACAAGGTTACATCACTCTCAGGCCTCGTTACCTCCACACCATCTCGTGGAGGAGAAGGAGAGACTGTTTGCCCAAGAGCCCATTAAGATCAGAAGAGACTAGCTTGGACTGAGTTTACTCAACGGCGAGAAATGTTTCCTAATATCCAACGAGTGTGGGGTGGTCAGGACCATGGGGATGTTTTGATAAACTATAGAGAAACAAGGTACTTTTTTGTGCGTCTGAGTCTAGTGGGAGTAAATTAGTGACACGCAGAGACACACGCATATACTTCGGCCGCCGTGTGAAGGGTATCTTTGAATTGATACCCGGAGTCGTTTAGGGGGTGGCAATCCTTCCTGGCTCCAGAGCGTTCGTGTCTATGGTACCCCTTTACTCTGACCTGACGTTAAGTAAGGATCAACTCGTGAGCATCGAGGAGGAAGAAGCAGCTTGAAGAGCCCCATAAACATCCTGTTTCTTTGAACACAGTCCAATACAATGAATAAAACCCGGTGTCGATGGCTTTTGTTTGTGAGGTTTGGACTGCTCGGTATAATGAGCCCTCATTTGGGAAACCGTATCTTCATTTGTAAGAAACCTTAAGATAGGGAAAGAGCGTGAAAATGGCCCAGCTGATTAATTACACCTGGATGGAGTTCAATCTGCTCGAGTCAGTGCGTCCGGGGAACGGTACCCAGTCGCCGAGTTCAGGTCTCCTTCAGCCGCCGTGTGGCTCGCGTTGACGGTGTGAAATGAAGGCTTCGCCCTCTGACAGGGCAACTGGAATAGATCACACGCCGTGTTCAGGAGACTGTCCACTCGGGCTTCCCTCGGTGCCCTCGGATCTCTCCAAAAAGGGAGGCACTGACGGAGTTTTGTTAGATGCTGGCAAAACGAAGGTTGGCACGGTGGTTGGTTTTCCTACCCAGCTCTGCCAGAGCCAATCATTTCCGCAGAGCAAGCGTCCCCATCACTTTTCAACAGAGTTGCCTCCTCTCAGGGTGCCAGAGCCCGCGCCTCCCCGACTCCTCGCTTGGTGTGGGCGGGACCGCTGAGTTCCCGTCCATTCGGGACCTGAGCAAAGATTCGCGTCCAGACTCCTGAAGTGATAATCCAGGACTCCAGTGAGCCCCGGGCAAGCACTGGCCAGAAGGAAACAAAAGGATGTATTGTCGTCCTTCCAGAAACGGATCTGAAGACGAGGTAAAGGGATTCCATCATGGAGGATGAAGTCTTGGCAGTGGCCACACAAGCAGCTGGCGACTCCGTGGGGCTGGCAAGCCGTGGGAGCGGCCCAGGGCCCTGAGGACAGCAGAGCAAGGAGGGGATAAATCAAGCGCCGGGTAGCGTTGGGAGGTACTCCAGTTCATTTTCAGCGGAATTAAATAACCAACTGCTAACTCGATTTTTCTCACATATGCACACACCACTAAGAAAGAAGGGACGAGGCACAATACATATGCCCTGAGTTATGTTAATTTCCTCAAAATGAGTGCCTCGAAAGAGAAAATAATCACTGTTGAGACAGAGTGATGGTATGAAAGAGTTTCCTTTAATAAATTTTCAACTACTAGGGATTGATTTATTTTTACATGACAAGGTTTAAGTTAGCAAGGGTGAGCGTGGAGAAACAGAAAGGGAAAGAATCGCTTATGTCCATGTGTCCGCATGTCTGAGGGTGTGTGTGTGTGTGCTTTCTTGAAATAGACATGCTGGTTTGGCTATTGCCCCATGCCTATATTCTACTTCCCGGAGCTGAAACGCTCTGGTTTTTTTTTTCAAGAGGAATAGCAAATGGTTTGCGTCACTCTGCATCTGGGTCCTGGATTGGTGGCACTGTGCAGGAGGCCCGCTTCCCGCCGACTTCTTTAGAGAAAAGAACAGTAACATTTCAGCTTCATAGTGGGCTGTTATCAAATATTTTGAACTGTAATCTTGTAATTACTATTAATGTTGCATTAAAAGATTATTTAATGAAGGAGATCACGCCGGGAACAAGCATTATAACGGCTCCAAGCAGCCTGCCTCCCACATACCTGGACGAATTCCCTACTGTTGCAGAGACTGAAGATGAGTCTGGTTGCCAGTTCTAAACAATAGGCTTCATCCCAGATCTGTTAAGACCTGTCGCTTTGAGCAAACACACACACACATACACACACACACGCACACACACACACACACACACACACAATGAAGTACAAGTTGATAACTCTGGCCCAAGACAAGTCGAACAGAAGTTTCTAGCTTCAACCGCTGTATTTAATCCGGGACAGTGCAGCAAAGACTTCATAGAGAGAAGCTCTACGGAGTCGGTCTTCAAGCGTGTTTTATTTAGAAAAAGAGGGTCTCGGCCTATCTCCCAGCAGTCTCTGGGTCCTTTTCTTTCAGAGCCAGGTTTTCAGAGGCTTGTGCCGAATTCCGGAGTAAAAGTCATGTCCGTACAGAAAAGTTGGGTGACAGATCCAGGAAATAACCTGATCGCGAACGAGTCAGAGGGGTTGGCACGGAAATCGGGCTCTGTGTGGGGCAAAGTGGCTTTTTAGGATACATATTTGATCAGGGTATTTTATAATCCTTTTTTGGAAAACCCATTGGAACATGCACCTGTACAGAGAAGACCAGGAGCTTGGTTCCCGTAAGCAAGCCCTCCAGACCCCAAGAGCTTATCCGTAGTCACCAAGGAAAAGGGCCGGTCCTTTACTGAATACCCGCTGTGCTCGCTAGCTGAGCTCGATGCTGGGCACCCATCTGTCTAGCGTGGCGCTCTTCGGCTTCAGCTCTCTTGCTGTCGAGGGCCAGGTAATTCTTTGAAGCGAGGGGCCGTCCCGTGCCTTGTAGGATATTTGGCGGTATCTCCGGCCTATACCCACTGGACGCCAGTGACACCCTTGCCCAGTCATAACAACGGAAAACGTCTCCGGACATGGCCGAATGCCCCCGAGTGGAGGTGTGGGTAGGAGCAAATTCCTCCCCAGTCGAGAACCGCTGCCTCTAGCGTGATCCTCCTATCCTGTGTGGCAGGAGCTACCAATGTCCCCATTCTACAGATGGGGCAACTGAACTTGTGACAGGTACTGACTCGGCCAGGATCACGCAGCTCATGTGTGGCGGAGGCCTCAGCTCCTTCCCCTCTGCTGCTGTCTCCAGGCCATCAGGTAATGACAACAGCAGACGGAGCGGGCCTGAGCGTCAGCATTGGGCCACGGGGAAAGCGGGTCTCTTCACACGTCGAGGCCCGAGTTTCTGTCCATTGGAGTTGAAGTGGCTGTAGCTTTAAAAGGAGAATACTAGAATTGTGGCTGGGAGCCTGAGAGCCTTCCCAGGATCTTCCGCTTCATATTGAGCAGTGGCCTTCACTGTCACCACCGTTGTTGGAGTAGAAGAGGTTTCAGATCGTGAGGACGAATTCTTTTCCAGAGCGAGGCTTCCCCGTCTCTCTGGATGTCTCGGCCCCTCTCTGGACCTCATTTGGACGTGGGTGGAAGGGCAGGGTTAGACCTGATTATCTCGAAAGCCCGTTTCAGCTTTAACCCTCTACAGAGGGCTCACCCAATATTAATTGTAACGCGTGTCACCTGCGTCCTGGGGACCCGGCGCCACTGGCTTAACGGCCGTGGGTTGGGTGAATGACTCGGGGAAGACTTATAGAAGCATCTCAGACATTCCTTCCTTCCGCAGACTTCAGAGGACCTGGCCCCAGCCTTGTTCTAAGGGAAAACGCACGGGAAGGAAGATTCCTTGTCAGTGCTTGTTTCTCTAGGTTTTAAAAACCACTGCTGTCGACCCGGGAAAATGCCGCTGATTTGGCATCATAAAAAGAGTATAAAGACTTTTGGTCACAGTGCTGTTGTTTTTATTAGGTTGCTGGAGAAAGAACAGCAGAGGATTCTTTATTATATATCTACAGGTCAGAGCTTTATTGTTTTTGGCCAAAGGCCATGGCAAGACTTATAGAGCAAAGGAGAGATACAATGGGATTTTTAAAAGAAATTATAAAGATCAAAATAGAACGAAGGTAAAACTGAATCTCTGAGTGTAAGAGCCGGCAACATTTTATCATTGTTTTCATAAAAGAGATCTACAATAGTTTATGCTTTGGTAATGGAAGACTCCAATACAAATAGACACTTGATATATACACCTGCAAAAGGTAGGAAGTGGTTAAAATCAGCCCTCAAACGTTTGGGTCATTTCCAGAAACAGCTGACTTTGTGCGCAACCCTGGGCTCTGCCCACGCGGACGGGTGTCTCAGGCTGGGAGATTCTGGCGGCCGGGTCCGCCTTCGATCGTGGAAGCAGGTGCGCTTTGTAAACACAGTCTTGTAGAGCCGTGGCCTCCACCTTGGCCGCACGCTTGAAGCACACGGGGAGCTTTAGAAAATACCGTTGCCGGGGTCTCACTGCCTGGGTTTCTGACTTAGCCGGCCTGGCCTGTGGCCTGAGCACGGGGGTGCGGTGGGGTGTAGAAATCCTGCAGGTGACTCCAACGAGCAGCCCAAGTGAAGACCTGCACTGGGAAGACTTCTCTCTGAAAGGGAACTTTCCCCGAGGGATTCCTTTCCGTTACCCGCAGCCCCCTGGAAAAAGGTATGTGGAATGATAACAGATGGGGGTGCGTAAGTACGCACTCGACGCGTGTTCAGTCTGACTCTGGGTCTAGAGGAATTATACCTCCGAAAGAGGCAGCCCATCTCACAGAGTATCTGGGGGCTCCTGGGTGGCTCAGTCCGTTAACTGTCTGACTTCAGCTGAGGTCATGATCTCACAGCTCATGAGTTCGAGCCCCGCATCAGGCTCTGTGCTGATGGCTCAGAGCCTGGAGCCTGCTTTCGATTCTGCGTCTCCCTCTCTCTCTGCCCCTCCCCTGCTCACGCTCTGTCTCTCTGTCTCTCCCTCTCGAAAATGAATAAACATTAAAAAAAAAGAGTATCCGATTAGAGATCTGTTCACATAGATCTTTGCCTGCATTTCTGACCTCAACTCCAAGTCTATACATCCAGTTGTCCAAGGAACCCCCTCTTATATGTCCTGTGAGGACCTCACATTCTATGTGCTTGGGCCTGGACTCGTGAGAGTCCTCCCATCAACCCACCTCTCCTCCCCAGTTCTCTCTGTGCGGAGTGAGACACACCATCAGCCAACCATCATCTAGGTCATTTCTTCCCCTCATTCGAGGGCCCCATCATTCGGCCACAGCCTTTTTGTTTGGACATTATGAATATCTCTTTAATCTGTCTCTTTCCTTCTTCCCTCCTTTCTTTAAAAAATTTTGTTTAATGTTTATTAATCTTGAGGGAGAGAGAGAGAGAGAGGGTGAGTGGGGAGAGGGGCAGAGAGAGAGGGAGGCAGAGAAACCGAAGCAGGCTCCAGGTTCCGAGCTGTCAGCACGGAGCCCAATGCGGGGCTCGAACTCACAAGCCATGAGGTCATGAGCTGAGCCGAAGTCAGACGCTTCGCCGACTGAGCCACCCATTGCCCCCTTTCTTCTTCATCACCATCGTTACTGCTTTAATATAGGCACCTCGCCTCCCCTGTTGGCCATGACTTGTCAATCACAACTGTAGATGTTCGTTAGGATTATCTGGGTGAACTTGGAAAGGATCTTGATGTGGGAGATCACCGCCAGATGCTGGCTTCGAATGCTCTGAGGTGGGCTGGCACGCGGGTGTGTTTTTAAGAACTTCCTGCTTTCTGGTATGTGACCAGGGTTGAGGATCTAGGAGTCTTCTAAACTTCTTCAACAGCTTCCTTGCCTCCAACAAGTGTATTCTGTTACCATCTGACATAATCTTATGAAATTCCCATCTGGACACTTCCATGACTTAAATGGTAAAGTCCCAACTCTTTCGAAAGGCGTCGGTGGTCCTTGGAGATCTGGTCTCGGCCAACTTGTGTGTTCCCTCCCTCGCCATTTCCCTTTTGCGCTATGGTCCACGGGCACCTTTTCCTTCTTCTTGGCCCAGCATTGGTACCTCAAGAGCCGTCTTCTGGGAGCCTCAAAGGTGTTGCTCAACCTTTATCTTAGCAATGATCGTATTGCAGACCAATTCAAAAAGGCCTCAGTGTTTGTGTCTCCACGCCAACTGGGTCGTGAACTCTTTGAGGATGGGACCCATGTCAGATTCCTCTCGTATCCCTGCTGCCTGGGTCACTGTTCTGTGCACTGTTCTGTGCATCAATAAATTGATTCAACTAATAGGCCAGTGCCTACTCTGACCCTGTAAATCAAAGGTAATAGAATTGACACAATACGAATTATTTATAAAATCTGTTCTTCCTCTCGTGAGGCTGAAGCCAACAGAAATGTGAGACCTAGTTCTTGAGGGAACATGGCAGGTTCTTTCGGTATTTTATGATGGTCTCATGAATACAGATTCTGGTGTCAATCCAAGACAACCGAATTACCGCTTCCAAGGCACTGGAGAGGTGGCGGTGTTGGTAAATACGAATGTTTTAAGGAGGCTCTTTTGTAACGTCTCCAGCTTTGCGCTCTGTTTATCGTCCAAGCCCCGTTCCTTTGTTCAGATAGAATCTGAGTCTCTGAGTTGGTGCGGGAGCATTTCAGTCTGGCTCCTACGGCTTTCGTGACTGTGGCCTCTGATGGCTCTGGGTGTCATTTCCCAGAAAGTGCTTAGTTAAAATATCACCGGTATCCAGTACCGATCAACTGACTGAGAACAGAGAGCCCATCACGTGGCTGGCTTGCCCCCTTCCCAATCGTCAGTTTTCTTTTTGGATAGTTAATATTTAATAATGATTCTTTAAGTGAATTATACCACCTGGGTACACATAAGGGCTCCTAAGTGAATATTTTTAGAGATATTTACACCACACATCTCATTTCACAAAGGACCTGAGGGACCATCTGAGAGGACAAAAATATACATTAAAATTAAGAAAAAATTCCGGCGTTGTAAAGGTTACGAGCTTTATAACATATTGGCAAATACAGGGATAGGGGTTTGAGGGTCAGTTGAGGGAGGACAAGCCGGTTTTTGACAATTTGGTATTAGATCGTTACCCTGGGTCTTCTCAAATAAATGTATGCCATGCTATTTTATAAAATATTTGTTAGGAAGGAAAAAGTTACATGAATATTTATTCTGTATTTTATTCATTTGTGTGTCAAAATGTCAACCAGGATCATTAGCGGTGCCAAGTCGGGGTTTTTCTAGAACCCCACCCTCAGGCAACAACCCCCTCTACCATGACCTTGGCGAGACAGACCAGGGCCCGGGATTACCCCACATTCTTAAAATGACAGAAAATAGGAGGAAAACACAAAGACGCAGGAGTAAAGCCACCAGGAACAGCCGCGACGGTAAATAAACTGAGTAATAGACGCGGGCCAAAAACGTCAAGTTTATTACTGGCACACAACAGCGATTTGGAGTTTGTACGGCAGTAGCGAAATAGCCCGTAATCTGATTTCAAGATTAAGTATGTCATTAAGGTGAAGGTTGGATGGAAGTGGGGCGAAGGCACGCCCTTGCTTCACCCCTTGGTCAAAGAACTGGAAATTCTTACCTTTATTACATCAGGGGTGTCAGTGAGAACCTGCTGAAGCAGAACCATACACCTGCATGTGTGTGGAAAATTCTATGTGCACTGAGGACAAGTCATGCCTTAAACATCTATTTAAAAGATTTTAAAAGTCTGCTACTCGGTTCTTATTTAGGTCAGGAGAATGCTATGCATGTAGTACATTTGGGTTTTCGTGCAGTGTTTGACATTTATTCATTCCGTGAATATTTGTTGAATGACTATTATCTGCTACCCTGTGGCAGACACTCTTTTAGGCACAGGTGATACAGTGGTGGACAAAGCGGTAAAAAAAATCCTTGTTTCTTGGAGCTGATATTCTAGTGGGAAAGAGAGAAAACAACCAGCTAAATAACTAATACGATATTCCTGCTGATGTTAAGTGCTAGGGACTAGAGAGGCCGGGGCTGGGGGGGAGGCGGGGACTGGGGTAGGGCAGGGGATATTATTTAATATAGGATGACCAGGGTGGGCTCCTCTATTAAGAGGACTGTGAGCAGAAACCTGAAGGAAGGGAGGGAGCAAGTCGGGGATCTGTCTGGATAGAGTATCACGGGTAGAGGGAACAGCAGGTGCCAAGGTCCTGACACACAAAGGCGAGTGTTTGGAAACCCCTGCTAGGAGGCCAGCATGATTGGCGCTGATGGAGCCCAAAGAGGGCAGAGGGGCGAGGACAGTGAAGGCAGAGGGTGGGAAGAGCAGGCGCGGTCGGGGCCTTAGAATTCACGGAAGCAGAATGGGATGCCAGGGTCCCCATGGCGTCTTGCAGATAGAGAAATGAATACTGGGCGAACGTTCGGTGAAGTGGATTCCTGGCTGGCGGAGCCACTACATGCGGAGGGATGATTAATGGATCCACGCAAAAATGGAGGAAGGGCTCTAAGCGGCTTACCAGGGGGCTCTGCTCTCGGCTCCACCATCCTATGTAACGCTTTCCTTTGACCTGGGTAAAATATTCATGGTTAGACGCAAAATCGCTAACACTTAAATAGCACTTAGCGCCAGCCAAGCACGGTTCCCGTTGCTTCACATGTATCCACTCATTTAATTCTTGCAACAGCTTTATCAGTGAGCTCTGTTCTCAGCATCGCTTCACCAAGAAAGCAATACAAAGCACCGAGAGGCAGAATAAAGTGCCCAAGGTTGTACGGTAGCAAGATGGCAGCCTGGTTCCAGACTCCGTCCTTGTAATCCTCACCCATACCGTCAACACAGGATGCTGACGTGTTCACTAAAGTTTCAGAGAAAACAAAGCCGGAGCGAGTGACAGTGTGTCAGTTGACCAAAGCAGGGCCCATAGGCAAGACATGTTTACATTGTGATCTAGAACCCGAGTGTGCGTGCGCACGCACACGCGCACGCGGGCACACACACACACACACACACACAATCACCCAAACGGGAGGTTTATATAACAGTATGTACCTGGTTTTACTACGTGAGATGTATTCTGATCTGTTCCCAATTTTAGTTTTTAAAAAGAGCACATGACGACGAAATTAATGTCACATCTCACTAATGGATCCCAGTCCACCATTTGAAAAAGACCTGATCTTCCCAGGAGACGAGGCACCACTTGCACCTGACCCAACAACACACAGGCACGGCTCCTGTCCAGGTGTTTCCTGGGAACTGCATTCTCGGAGTGAGGAAGCGCCATATGAATGGGCTCAGAGCAGAAGAGCGTTTTGGCTATATTCGAAATTTGCCCCATGGAATATAGGGACAGTGACCCAGTTTTGTCATTAGGAAAAGCAGGCAGAGCTGAACCAGCGGCAAGATAATGGGAAGGCGAGTTCCGTGTGCAGCACGGGCCGGGCCATGGAATGTGTTGTTCAGTCCAGCGTCAATGACTTTGCAGTTGTAGTCGGTAGAAATTCCCCTGTGATTTTGGCAACAGACTTGCTATCACCCTAGTGTTTCATCCTTTCTTTAGTGGTTTTTTTAAGTTATTTGTTTATTTTGAGAAATAGAGAGAAACAGAAGCCGAGGAGGGGCAGATAGAGAGGGAGAGAGAGAATCACAACCAGGCTCCACACAGTCAGCACAGAGCCTGACACGGGGCTCAAACTCATGAACCTTGAGATCGTGACCTGAGCCGAAATCACGGATCGGTGGCTCAACCCACTGAGCCACCCAGGTGCCTCATCTTTAGTATTTTTATAGGAATTTCAAGAAGGAAGGTGTCATGAGCTGATAATGTCAACTGTAATGTGGTAGGCCATTTTTGCTAAAATTCAATATTTATTGTTAAGTTTAGTAGTAGTATAGGTTAGTAGTTTTATATTCTAATTCCTCTGTTCTTTTTGCCATAGCAGACTGTCATTTGGTTCCCAACAATGAACTATCTTTTCCTTTTTATTTATTTATTTATTTATTTATTTATTTATTATTTTTTTAAAAAAATTTATTGTCAATTTGGTTTCCATACAAATCTTTTCCTTTTTAACAGAGAACTAGAGTTTAGGTAATCATTGATTCATTTGAGGAGAATACCCCTAAATACAACATTAAAATCTAAAAATATCGCCTAGAGAGAAATTCATCTTTCATGTGTAAGCTACGATTAATTTAATGACTTGGGAGGCACATCCATTCGTCATACGAGGCGCTTTGCCTGCCGTGCTGCAGATTCTTGGGCACTCGCTGTGTCTGTAGGACCAAGGCCACATGGCATCACAGCCCTCCTCCCCTTGCCCTTCTTCGAACTATTCTCTTTCCTCTTTGTCTTCTATGATGGCACTTGGGCTTCACTTGGTAGCAAAGCTCTTGCTCACAAACGCGGGTGTGAGTTCTAAACCTATATTCTAGTCCTTGGCTGCAAGGTGGCCACTAGATGAAAGTGATTCTTTCAGATCATAATAACAAAGGAAAAGAGACAACTCAATAATTCTTAGAAAACACCAGAATCATGGAGAATTGGTCGTCCGGTCTCTGAGAATCATCGGGTTGTGCCATCCGCGTGTTTGCAATGACGGGCTCTGCTGTTTCTTCAAGGGAAAGCAAGTATTTCACAGGGAGGGATTTTCAGTTTCTCCCTGGTTCTCCACGGCGGACACTTGGCAGAAACCAGTCTCGGGGTCGTATAGTTCCTTCTCATGACACGAGTTCATCGCAAGTGACTTCAATGGAGCAAGAGAACGTTCTGGTGGCCAGGCTTGATCCCAGGAGGCAAGGTGGAGAGGGCAGAGAGGCGGCTGGGAGATTACAGGTCTTTCAGCAGGGCGTCTGGTGTGAAGCTGCTTTCAGAGACCAGGCTGCCAAAAAAATAACAAAACAAAAAACCACACAGGCTGCAGAGTCACAGGTCTGGATTTAAATCTTGGCTCCGCATCCCCGGCTGGTCTCTGTTATTTTCTCATTAGCCCGAGACACTTAAAATATTCCTAATTGGCACCAGTGTGGCCGTAAACACAGAAGCCCACATGGGAGCTGAAGTCACAAGGCGGTGCCCAGCCATAGGTGGTCATCCAGATGGTTTCTCAAATGCTGATCGCTGATATTAATTTTTTAGATCTCTTGATTGCAATTAAAACCTTCACTTTAAAACATTCTCATGGAACTACAGAACCCCGAGACTATGACAGTGGGTCTTAGTTTGGGAAGCAGTGCGCTCGAGAGAGCTCGCTAGACCCGGGGAAGTTGGATGACTGAGGTCCATCTGTAGGTCTGAAATGGATTTAGTCAATCCTGAACTGGACAAGGAGTGGGCCAGGGGATGTCCCGTACCTTGTGGCAAAGCTTGAGTCAGAGAGGACCTTGTTTTATCTGAGGATAACTGAGCCTACGACCTAAGAAAACAATACATGGAAATAAGACGGAAATAGAACGCGTCTCACAGCTGGCTTCTCGCCCTGTAACGTGCGCGGGCAGGCCAGTGGGTTTGGCAAAATGCAGATTCTTATTCTGTACAAATGGGGCAGCGGCTGAGATCCTACATTCTTACCTCGTTTCCAGGTCGCGTCGCTGCTGCCGGTCTGTAGACCACTCTTGAAGAGCAAGAGATTAGAGGCCTGGTTCTCAGATTTCACTACCCTTTTGAATTTCCTGGAAAAAAGTTTAAAATATTGCTGCCTGGGACCCGTCTCCGGGGATTTTGACCCAACTGGTATGAAGTCTGATGACCCGAGCATCATGATGTAGTAAAACTCGCGGGGTGATTTTTACTATGCAGCCAAGTACGAGGAGCACTGCCTTACAGAGAGCATCCAGAAGTGGGTGGGGGAGGCGTGGGGAAAGTTCTAGAAATCATGCCACACAAAAGAGAGCTGAAAAATACCCGGGTATTTCGGCCAGATTCAGAGGAGTGCGTATGCACGCGGGTGTGCAGTTGAAGTCCCTGCGTTCGTGTCTGTGACGGGAGACAGGAGGACACTGAGTCTGATGGGTGCAGCAGAGAAAGCCCGGGCCGAGGGACAAAAGCTACAGACTAACTGGATTTCAGCGCTTCGGCTACGCGCAAATTGCCCCTTTCTGACCCACGGGGCTGTTCGCCAGAGGAATGAGCTGCCTCTTGGGGTTGTGAGCCCCTCGTCGCTCAAATTGTGGTCTGCCGGCGGGATGTCAGAAGGGCTCACTGCCGAGGACAGGCGTCTGGGCTCACCTGACTTCTAAGCTCCCTCCTGAGGGGCAGGGTTCATGGAAACCCCTAACTGGACCCTACCGCCTGCTCTAACAGCGCCAGGTTCTGACCCCGGTGTTACTGTACTCTTCAAAAGTGTTAGCAACCAGAGAAGAGCCGAAGAGACCTCATTACCTGACTAAGGCTTTAATTATGAGATAACTTTCTTGCCTTTTAAATTTGAGTAGTACCTTATTTTTATGCAGTTGATTAAATAATAAACCTACCTTCTCACCCTTATTTGTGATTGCACTCATAAGCCATGAATAATTAGAAATAATATTTGAAACAAAGGCCTTCTGGGCTTATCTCGTGAAAAAAATAATTAAACCATAATGAAATTTCTTAGGAATCATCAGCCTCCCTACCGTCACCTCCAAAGACCACACACACGCACACGCGCGCGCGCACACACACACAACACTATGTGTCATACTTCCCAACGGGGGCTGTCGTTTGTTCTTCTGTGTGATGAGTATGTTCTGGGCGTCGTGGGGGATTCCGTTTTTTATCCCTGGTAGATTCACCGGCATTTTGCATTTCGCAGAGGTCGTGTAGAGGAAAAAGACCGGGCTGGGGGTCCTTACCGGGCTGGGGCCGCGATGGCCGGGATGTCACCTGTTAAGCACCCAGGACAGGGCTGGGCACGTTTCGGGGCTCAGCACAGGGCGCAGCTCTTCTTGCTATACTGACAGTGTGATTTATAAAGCCCTGACTTGCGGACACCACACACACACACGCACACACACACGCGCGTAGCGGGTAATACCGGATGGTAGCTGGCCTCCACGTGGCACCTGATCTTTGTTTGCTGATTGAGAACACCGGAGAAGTGCTTCATCCACAGACACGCCGTTTTGGGTACGGAAATGGAAAACGAACAAATCCTGGCGTCTAGGATTTCGCGCCCCCACCCAATCCCTTCTAGCTGTTGTGGAGGGCGGAACGACGCTGACGATGACCTCGGCGGCAGTCACCCTGCACGTGACATGCCTTTCCCCGCCCCAGTTTCAGAGAAAATCGACATACGCCGCCGTGTGAGTTTCAGGTGTACAGCATAAAGGTCGAATTTCCACCGTGAAACTTACCAGGTAATTTCGCATTCATCATCTCCTGTACACCAACAAAGAGAAATTTTTTAAAAAGAAAAAAAGTTTCTCCTTGTGATAAGACCTCTTAGGATGTGCTCTCTTAGCCACTGTTCTATCACAAGGCCGTGCTCACGACAGTCGCGTGTTGTATATGACATCCCCGGTGCTTGTGTCGCTTAAACGGCAGGTTTATACCTTTCGACCACCTTTTTCCAATTCCCCTTCCCCCCACCTTCTGCCTCTGGTAACCACAAATCTGATCGATCAGCTTTCTCTTGTTTTTGAAGGTTCCACATATAAGTGAGACCATACAGTATTTCTCTTGGTCTGTCTGACTTCTGCCACCTAGCACAGTGCCCTCGAGACCCATCCGTGTTGTTGCGAATGGCAGGATTTCCACATTTTGATGGCTGTTGAATATTCCACTGTGTGTGTGTGTGTCACATCTTCTCTAGCCACTTGTCCCTGCATGGACACTTCTGTGAGGTCACATTTCTTATGTCAGGCACCACTCAAAGCTTTACATGTACTTGCTCTTTTAATATGACGTACCTATTGTTGATCCCATTGTACGGATGAGAAAAATGAGGCTCAGGTTAGGTGATTGCCCAGGATCACAAGTGGTAATGTGTACATGAAGATACAGGTTCACAATCCCTTATCTGTAATTCTGAAATCCTCAACAGATGGGAAACCGAATGGTTTTTTTTTTTTTTTTTTTTTTTTTTGGCAAGTTTGCTAGTTTGGTGTCAGAGGTCGACCTTAACTTACCAGGAGGCTATTTACAATCTCTCTTTATCCTGCTTCATCTGAGTATTCATCTGCTTTGCCTCAGAAAAGTTATTGTCTTGATTACAGGATATTGCTCCTGACCCCAATGGGGGTCTTATGTTACATAGAGTATATACATTGGGTTCTGTTTCTGAAATCCAAATAATCCTGATTTCTGAAACCTTAAGCTCCAAAGGTTTCAGGTGAAGAATCACGAGCCTGCTATTGAAAATCTCCTTATTTTTGGAATATATCCACATTTGAGTCACACTCCGTGTGGCTCAATTAACCATTTGGGAGCTGGGCTGGTAAGCTTATGTAAGGACTGACTCACTAACGGCCTTTCGGAACAGACCCCTTCTCTAAATTTGCCTCCCTGCCTGTAAAATTCAAGGCTGAGAGATTGTCTGAGCCCTGCCCTCTCTGACCTGCCAGTGTTAGCTGAGGAAGGCTCTCGCTGGGATTCAGGTAAAAAAAAAAGGAGACCTAACTTGGAAACGGCTGCAAACACACAATCTAATTTCCATAATTAAAGGTAAAAGACATTCGGGATGGTTGGAGATGTGGTTTCCTTCCCCAGCTGCTTGGAATACTTCTCGGTAACAGCTCTGATTGGGGTAGAGGCTAAGGCCCCTGTAGAGAGAGGTAGCCCGCAGACCCCGCCCCCTGTCCCGCAGCTACACCTGCGTCTCTGGGCCAGTCCACCGCTGGCTGCGGAGACCCCTCAGCGCTTCCCCCGGGGGGCAGAACCCCGGAAAAGTTGCCCTAACAGGTTTCCGCGGCCCGACCGCCACCACCCTCTGTGTAGACTTTTCCTCTCAGTACCTTCCAAGGTAAGTATGTGGTTGAAGAAGTCGCCGAGCTTCTTGAGGAAGAGGGCAGGGCAGGGCAGAGAGGAGGCATGGCACAGGAAAGACACAGCAGGACGCCTCTCGGGTGATTCATCAGAGCCCGAGACACAAACAGGATGAGGTCTTTTCTCACCGTGGTTGGTATTTGCCACCAAAATATTGGTTTTCTTTTGCTTTTGTTTTTCTCTCCTTTTTTTCCCCTGCGCGTTGTGGCACTTTCTCGCTGGGTGTTTCAGGTGGCGGGACGGAGGGCACCTAAGGACTTTCAGGAAAACACGGAAAAATCAGAGTGAAAATTGAATGTGATTTCTTATGGCGCCCAAACAGGAACCAATGTCCCAAATCCATTCTGCCACATTCTTTCGAACTTCTTACAACATACAATCAGCCAGCGTGCACTCAGAGGTACCCACCAGGCACCGTTCTTGGCATTTAACTCTTTTATGCCAAACAACAACATGATGCATTGAGTGCGTGTTTTTCAGACCTATGTATTCAGGGGTAACTCACATATCATACGGCTCATCCATGTAAAGTATACAGTTCAGTGGTTTCGGGGACATTTACACATGAGCGACAATCGCCACAATCGGTTTTAGAACAACCTCTCACACCCAAACGAAACCATAGCCATTAGCGGTTGCTCCTCATTCTCCCTCCCCCCAGTGCCTGGGAGCTACTAATCTCTTTTCCGTCTGTGGATTTCCCTAGTTCGGATATTTCATGTAACTGGAATCCTATAATACATGGCCTTTTGTGCTTGGCTTCTTAGGATAATTTCTTCAAGGATCATCCGTGACGTAGCATGGATCAGTACTTCATGTCTCTTTGGGCTGCGAACATTCCGTTGTAGAGAGAGACCTCTGTCTGTTTCTCCATCTACTGAATGGCATTTGCGTTGTTTTCAGTTTGGGGCTCTTTTCAGTAATGCTGCCGTATACATTCTTGTACAGGTTTTTGTATGGATATATGTTTTCATTTCTCGTGGATATAGACCTGGGAGTGAATCTGTTTTCATTATCCCCACTTTATAGTGGAGAGCGGTGCAGCATTGAGAGAAGAAGGGGTAGGGCTGGGATTTAAGCCAGGAAGGGTTGTGAGGAGCCCGTGCTGGCTTTTTACGTGAGGTCCGTACGTCTCTTCCATCAGAAAAGCAGTGCACCGAGTCTCACTGATCCAGTCGAGCATGCTGGCTTTAGCGTTATACCGATGCGGGTTCAAATCCTGTCCCACTTAATCATTGTGTAACCTCGGGCAAGTCCATCTCCATGAGCTTCAGTTTCCTTTTCTGTAGAATGGCAGCCTGGTCCAGGGGTGACGGGGCGGCAGGGCCCACTGGTCTGTTGGGAGCACCACTCCAAATGGACTTGGCGATCAGGACCAGGAAACCAGCTCTATCGTGTTTTTAAGACGTCTAGACACATCGGGAAGGTTTCTCGTACATGTCTGACACGAGCGTAGGGACCTCAGGTGGGGACTCTGGCTCCAGACGGCCTACATCTAAATCCTGCCCTACCACTTAGTCGCTGTGGGAGGGCGGGCAGGTCACTTAACATCTCTGTGCCTCAATCTCGTCATCTGTGAAGTAGGGATAATAATAGCACTTATGTCACAGGTCTGTTGCGAGGATTAAATGAGTTCATAGACGTAGGAACAGTGAGGTCACACACTAGCAACAGTCCCCTGCACAGAGTGTGTCCTCCATATGGCCCCATTGCCGCTGCTCTTCTTGTTCTGACTACTGTCGCGTCGGCTTGTAGCCAAGGGTCTCTCCAGGTGCTTGTTGGCCCAGCCAGATGACGTTAATGCGGGTTGTTTCTTGTTTCTGTTACGGTTAACGTATGCCAAATAGCCCCAAAAGCTTAGTGCCTTAAGGTAACAACCATCTTATTAGGCTCACAGATTCTATGGTCACAGAATCGAGCACCTTCCCCTGGCCTCGTCACGCGGCGTGGGCTTCCCCAGAGCATGGCACGCTCGGGGTTCCAGCGCACAGGCCGAAGTGCCAGAGCGTCGCTTTGCCGCAGAGCCAGGCTTTGCCCCCGGATCTGTTTGCCGGCAGAGCCTGTATTCGTAATGAGCCTTTCTCCTTGCTCTGGGGAAGAGGGGGAGGTTCAGAAAGACGTCTATGGTTCAAAGCCAACTACGTACGGCAATCTTCACCGAAGTTATTCACATGGTTGCCTCTTGCGGTCACTTTATTACTGATAAATACGGCCGACGCTTCCACTGCGTGTGATAGGATTGTGAGAGAAGGGGAGGGAGACAAAAAGGAATTCCTTTTTCTTAAAGACAAGCAGGTTTATTCTTGCTCCCAGAGAGCTTGTAGTTTTCAGTTAACTCCAGAAAAAAGAAAAAATACTAACCATGAGCCAACTTGAGGAAGCAGCAGTTGGGAGCCGCTAAGATACATTTCTCTGAATTACCAAGTGTTATGTGTAGGGGGAAAATGGGTTTATTGAAATGCAAAAATATACAGTACATGTTATGCTAAAAAGCGCCTATGGTGTAATTTAAATTTAAGCGTGCTACCAAAAAAAAAATCAAATGTGGAGTAGGCTCACTTTTTCTATCTTGAGATTGAGTCTGTCCTTCATACAATAATTACAGTGATTACACCATCGTTGTTTAGAGGGATCGGAGATTTGAATGTGACTGGCATCGTATGCGCTGTGGGCTTTAGACAACATTAGGCTTATGAATGAGACAAGGCCCAAACGGGTGAAATTCACGTGCGTGCAGGCTTCTTTGTTTCATTAAGACGACCTCGTCAGAGGACGGGGCAAAACGACGAGTCCGTATCATCTGTTCTGCGATTTTCGTCCGTTTGGTTCTGACTGTCAGCCTCCGCAGGCCCACGAGGAGGCAGCTGAGAATGTAAGGTTATTGTATTTTCTTAGGCGAGGGTTCAGGAGAGACTCTCGGTGAATTCGGATTCGGGTAATGTCCTCCCGCGCTTGCTCGGTTAGCCTTCCTTACAGCCGCTCGCGGTGGCGGGAGCCTGTTGATGTCATGACTGCGCGGCTCGCGAGTGTCACACTTGCCCGCGTGGCCCTGAGCGGCCCCATACTCGCCACTCTCATTCCAGCCTTGCTCTGTCGGCCACGGCTCCAGAATTCTCCATTCTTCCATGTACTCTGTTCTTTTCTTTTTTTTTTTTTTTAAGTTTATTTATTTATTTGGAGAGACAGAGCAGGGGGAGAGGCAGGGGAAGACAGAGAATCCCAAGCAGGATGCGAGAATCCTGTGCTCACAGCACAGAGCCCGACACAGGGCTCATTCTCAGGAACCATGAGATCGTGACCTCAGTCGCAATCCAGAGTTGGTCGCTTAACCGACCGAGCCACCGGGAACCCCAGCCTACTCTGTTCTTTTTCAATTGGAGGCTTCAGACCTGTGCTTTCCTCCGCCTGGAAGGCCTTTCCCTTCTGGCAGAGCTCCTTCGAGTCTTGGTTTAAACGACCCTTTCAAAAGACCTCTTCCCTGACCCCTCAGATGCAGCTAGGCCTTCCTTCTCTGTGCTTCCAGAAAGACCGTGCTGTGTTCCTTTCCAGTCTTTGGCGGAGGCATGATTATTAAAGTATCTGAGTGATTCCTTGGTTGGTTTGTGTCTCTCGTGAGCATTTAAAGACCGGCGGGGCAGGGGGCTTTGTGTGTCTCGTGCCTCACCGCACCCTCAATACCTACTTCATCCGTTACCTGGCGCATCATAGAGGCTCAATAAACATTAAGTGATAGGCGGATCCCGAGAGAACGGTTGGCTCGTTCGCGATCACGCAGTTGGCATCCGCCATGGGGAAGAACAATTAGGAGATTCACGGTTGATCCTTTTGTTCGTCCTCCAGCAAAGAAACTAATGGTTTCGGAATCAGGTTGCGCCCGATCAGAAGTGTGAGTGTCGGCAGCGTGAGCCGAGTCAGGTTTTCTCCTAAGACGTGTAACGCATGACAAGTAGAAATCGAGGTTGCTGTTTAAACAGTGGTTCATAGCGGCTTGTTACAGTGGTTTAGAACACGACCTTTGGAGCCAGACTGTCTGGGTCGGAATTCGGCGTTGGTATTTACCCAATGTGTGACCAGAGGCAGGTCCCTTAGTCTCTGTGAGCAGGGATAGTCATAATAGTATCTCCTCATAGGAAAGCTGTGAAAATAAACTGATTTAATACAAGTGAAAGGCCTAGAAACACAGCCGGCACAAAGTAAGTGCCATATAAGAGCTATTTGTAGTACATTAAATAGTGCCCCTCCCCCCGAAGTCATGGCCCCCCAGAACCTCAGGATGTAAACTTCTTTGGAAATAGGGTTCGTACAGAGGTGAGTAGTTACGGATCTTGAGATGAAATCACCCTAGACTTAAGGTGGGCCCTACATCCACCCTTTTTTTTTTAATATTTATTTATTTTTGAGAGAGAGAGAAAGAGAAAGAGAGAGAGCATGAGAGGAGAAGGGGCACAGAATGTGAAACAGGCCCCAGGCTCTGAGCCGTCAGCACAGACCCCGACGTGGGGCTCGAACACACCGACCGTGAGATCATGACCTGAGCCAAAGCCGGACGCTCAACCGACTGAGCCCCCCAGGAGCCCCTCTGGTGTTCTTATAAGAAGCGGAGAGGACGTGAGGAGAGGACGTAAGGACAGAGAGAAGAAGGCCATGGGAAGATGGCGGCACAGACAGGAGTTCCATGTCTACTAAGCGAGCCACACCGAGGGTTGCCGGCGAACACGGGAAGCTAGGAGAGAGGGCTAGAACAGTGAGGCTGAGGAGCAGCCAGAGTGCCTTGTGAAAACTCGAGCTTAGCTGCTGCCCCCGAGCCCTTGGCAGCCCTGCCGGTGCCCGGCTGCAGGCCCCTCTGGCCTCTCTCACCGCCCCCCTGCTGTGGCTTCCCCCTCTTTCTCTTCCCATGCCACACTGACCTGGAAAACCAGGGTTTTCTTGCCACGCCCTTTAGAAGCAGCTTAAGTGTTTTCGTGATGGACGTAATCTCTTCTCGGAAGGTTCTCGTCCCCATCCCGTGTCGCCTGGAACCCAGCCTCGGTGCAGGCCGCCCGCTCGCGCACAGGGCTAGGGCCTCTTCCCGGCTGCCCGCCGACACTTGCTTCCTCTGACTCCTTTCACAGTGGACCACCGAGTCAGGGGCTTAGAACGACAACAAAACTCTATTCGGTCATGGTTTTGGAAGCCAGAGGTGTGAAACTCCTGTCACTGGGCCAAGATCAAGGTGTCAGCAGGTCTGTGCGCCCTCCGGAGGCTTTAGGGGGAAAATCCATCCTTTGCCTTTTCCGGTTTCTGGTGGCCGCGGGCAGGCCGTGGCTTAGGGCCACATCCGTCCCATCTCTGGCTTCATGAGCACATCGACTTCTCGCCTGTGCCCCTGGATGCCTCCCCCTGCTTCTCCCTTAGAAGGGCACTTGCGATGTCATTTAGGGCTTGCTCGGATATTCCAGGATAGTCTTCATCTCAAAACCCTTAATGTAATCATACGTGTGGAGTCCTCCCACACCACTTCCTGTGGAGGGTGCCATCACCTTAGCTGAAGCCCCTGCTCCCTGAGTCATCGCTGGGGTCCTGGTCATGGCCTCGTGGCTCCTTACTCGATGTTGTCTCTCCATTCAAAGGCTCGCCGTGTCCTGGATGGTTTTGGGTCTTCATGCCCACAGTCCACCTACCCACCCTGGTATCACAGTGCTCGGGCCTTGCATCCCAATCAGCTCTGTGCTCTAGAGGCTACTCATCTTCGTTGTCCATGTCCCCTCGACACCGGAAACTCCAGTGTCTCACTATCTGGCCACACCACTGATCCATCCATCTTTCTTATATCCTTCCTTCTCTATTCCTGATTAAAAAAAATTTTTATCATTATCATTTTTTTTTTTTTTTACTTAAACTCAAGTTGGTTAACATACAGCATAGTCTTGGCTTCAGGGGTAGAACCCAGTGATTCATCTCTTACATATGACACCCAGTGCTCATCCCTATAAGTGCCCTCCTTAGTGTCCATCACCCATTTAGCCCATCCCCCACCCACGTCCCTCCAGGAACCCTAGTTTGTTCTGTCTTTAAGAGTCTCTTATGGTTTTTCTCCCTCTCTGTTTTTATCTTGTTTTTCCTTTTCTTCCCCTATGTTCATCTGTTGTGTTTCTGAAATTCCATGTATGCGTGAAGTCATAAGATATCTGTCTTTCTCGACTTATTTCGCTTAGCATAATACCCTCCGGTTCCAACCATGTCATTGCAAATGCCAACAACCTGTGAAATCATGACCCGAGTCGAAATCAAGAGTAGGGTGCTCAACCGACTAAGGCACCTAGGGCCCCGCTTGGGGGGGGGTTATAAATCAGGACCTTAGGCCCTGCCCCTACACTGTTTCTAGATGTTAGAAACTCCCAATTGCTTCTAATGATCTCTAATGTACTTTTATATAAGGAGATCAATGCAGTTGCATTTTTTCAATAATCTTTTTATTGGGCTATAAGGGAAAGTAGAAGTTTGTCCCATTAAAATACAAAACAAAAGCTGAACTATATGATATTTGAATCCCAGAAGAACTTGGGTAAGGATTCGAATACCATGAATCTCAGTCTGAATGTTGAGCCCATCCTTCTACGATGAGAAAAATAAACAAGGATAGGAAATGGCTATTCTCTTTGAAAGTAACTTCAACTCCGTGAATTAGTTCTTCCAACTCGTGTTTGTAAGCCTTCCGAAGAAAGCTAATGTTTTTTCATCTTGTGGCTTCATTTTCCTGATGTAGGGAGAGGTGGGAGTGTTGGAGTCCAAACGCTTTGAGATTTCATGTGAGCGGCGGAGTGCCACAACACCATCCTCTGTCCCTTTGACCCTCCCCGACTGCCGCGGTTGGTATCTTAAAGCAGCACGTGGAAGTTTCCTTGTCTTGCCTCATCCATTGCTTTTCCTGCTCCTTGGTTCAGACCTGGGACATTCGAACAAATGAGACAAAAATAACCCAAGAATCCCTGGGGCAAGAAGACCAGGCCTCTGAGACTAAGTTGCACTCTGTTCTCCTGGCACTAAATTTACCGTGGCTCTCTGGCCTTTCCCTCCGTTCTGCCAATGACAGGACCTCAGGGTTCTAGATCTTTACGGACAGCTCCTTTTAGAGCTTTACTCTAGGATACGGGTTCAGGTGTCCATATTGGGTTTAGGTTCCATGAACGTGTTTTTCAGTATTCTAACTTTTTATCCAAAGTGTACCTTGATCACAGTACTGAGCTGGGTGCACAGACATCATTAAAGTCATGCCATCTTCCTTCAAGGAGCTTATGTGGTGGATAGTGGGGGCGATGGTATGCTGGAACTGGTTTGAGCCAGTTCACAAGGGCTGATCATTAAATTTTTAGGAATTTCAACAGCTGGTTGTTAGACACAACCATTGTTGAAAATTAAATTATATCAGCTGATAATAAATTTTATTAAAAGCAAAAGTAGGGGTGCCTGGGTGGCTTAGTCGGTTAAGTGCCTGACTCTTGATTTCAGCTCAGGTCATGATCTCACGGGTTTGTGAGTTTGAGCGCCACATAGGGCTTCATGCTGACAGTACAGAGCCTGCTTGGGATTCTCTCTCTCCCTCTTTCTCTGCCCTCCCTCCTTCCCTCTCTCTCTCTCTCTCTCTCTCTCTCTCTCTCTCTCTCTCTTCTCTCTCTCTCTCAGAATAAATAATTTTAAAAAGCAAAAGGAAATCACTAGTTTTTAATTGTTTTACTATGTTATTGTCTATGCTCTTAAGATGATTTCCATTGATCGTATGGTAGAAATACTATATAATGGTTTACTATTGCATATCTCTTCACAACTCTGTTCAGTGACATCCCATTGGTAGCTTCGGATTGGCCATGGTAGGAGAATTTACACCATAGAAATTGGCAAATGCGGTAAATCAGGACTTTTTTCAGTCCGTTGTTAAACATCTACAAGTGTACCACTGGGCCGGGTAGGGAATGAGTTAGAGAAATGCCATAATAGGTTAGAGAAAGTTCTCTGTTGGGATTAGGAAGGATGCTCAGGGAGGTATGGACATTTGAGAAAGAACTTGCAAGAGGGATCCGATTTGATCAGGCAGAGAGTGATAGGAGTGGTAACCTTGGCAAAGGGGAAAATGAGTGAGGTCACCGTGGGGAGAAGCTCTCGGACGTACTTGGGGAACAGCTGGGAGTGTATCCGCCTGACATACAAGGCCAGTGTGAGTTGGCAGTAAAGATAAGGGTGAGAAAGTCACAGCGAGGAGCTTGTACAAAAGTCAGTGTGAAATTGGGGACCACGGAAGAGTTTGGAGCAGAAACATGACCTCTCGAGGGCCGTGCTTTTGAAAGTTTACTATAGCAGGTAAACGCGGTGGGGCCAGAAGCAGAAGGTCCTTGCCTAGTCAGTAAGTCGTCGCTTCCGTGCTAGGGTGCTCGTAAGGATCTGAACTGGGCGTGCTGGCTCAGGACGGAGAAAGGAGGGTCCTGGTGCGAGAGGCATTTTGAATGCAGATGTCATAAATCTTGGTTACAGTGTGAATCTGTCTTCTGATGCCAGCAATGACACCAGCTTTATTGTTATCTTGGCTAGGTGATAAAAGAAAAAATACATATGAGCAGACAAAGTACATGCTTTCAATGGGAACTATCGATGAGTGTTTGGCCACTCACTTTTTGGTTCAATGTCCTCAAAGGAGATGTGCCTGATATCTTTAATGTGAGTTTAGGAGGCTGAATCACAAGATTTAAAATGTCCCACATGGCTAGAGTAATTCCAGGAGTCAACGTGATAAGGCAGCTCCCGTGGTCATGGTTACACAGCTTTCCCTTGAGAAAATCAGTATGGTAGAAGGTTAAAGTGGGGCTTGGCGGGGCACCTGGGTGCTCAGTCGGTTAAGTGCCCAACTTCAGCCCAGATCATGATCGTGGGGCTCATGAGTTCGAGCCCCGCGGCGGGCTCTGTGCTGACAGCTCGGAGCCTGGAGCCTGCTTCGGATTCTGTGTCTCCGTCTCTTTCTGCTTCTCCCTCACTCGTGTTCCGTCTGTCTCTCTGTCTCTTTCTCTCTCTCTCTTTCAAAAGTAAACTTTAAAAAAGTTAAAAAAAAAACCTTTTTTTTAAGTAAGAAAAATGTGGGGCTTAGAAAACAAGCAAACAAACAATCTCTCCTTCACCCACGCTTCTCTCTTTCCCTCTCGCTATTCCCTCTTTATCTTTATCCAAAAATTAAATCATTATCTTTTGTCTTTAGCAAGACACATGAAATCTGGCCGTGGGGCCATGGGATCCCAGGAGTACCCTGAGGGGCAGAATTGAATCAAGTATCAATAGTTTCCCTCTAAGGAGGATTGTGTATCCGCTCTTTCTTTTTTTCTCCTTTGCACCCTCTCTTCCTCTATTGAAAACACAGGATTCTTGGGGGTGCCTGCAGGGCTCAGTTTGTTACACGTCCAACTTCAACTCAGGTCATGATCTTGCGGTTCTCGAGTTCGAGCCCCTGCATCGGGCTCTGTGCTGACAGCTCGGAGCCTGGAGCCTGCTTCGGATTCTGTGTCTGCCTCTCTCTCTCTGCCCCTCCCTCTCTCTCCCTCTCTCTCAAAAACAAATAAACATTAAAAAAAATTCAAGAAAACACAGGATTCCCACTTGGATCAAAAGGCGCCTGAAGGTTGTCCATAGCGGAGTTTTGAAAAACTCGCGGGCAGCGCGCAGGAGACTTGCAGCCGGTGCACAAGGTTCCCCGCCGTCAAGAACACCCAGTTACTGCCTCACCTTTGAGATTTCTTAGCAAAGGTAGCTTCCCGCCCCCCCCCCCCATCTTGAAATGTAAGAGAGGTAAGCTTTCTGCCGGCACCAATTTTACTATGATGCTTGTGCTTAAACTCGCTGCGGACACGCGCATGTGGAATTTACATTCATGCCGCGGAAGGCGGGCATGCGGCGATCCACCACGTGAGTTTGAGGGGCCCGTTGGAAGTGGCGGGTGGTGAGAGGGTGCAGGGAGGCCCGAAGGTCTCCAGAAGAGGTAATGGGGGAGGACGGGAGGGGCCGTGGCCCAGCTAGAGCGGGATGAGGACGGGAGAATGGGTCGATGAAGTGTGTTGTGGGCGTCGGCGGGCTGTCGTGGGGTGGGAGGCACTGGGTGGACACGGGTCGTACCCAGAGGGCAGCTGGATGTTTGTTTCGCTGCTCGTGGGCAACCCCACGGAGGTCATGGTGCAGGAAGGATGTGAGAGAGACCTGCTGGCCGAGTGCTCTCTCTGAGCGTGAGGCCACGGACCTGGCCCCCTAGGCTTGGTTTTCTTGCATAACGGGTGGTTTTTAGAAGGTCTAGTCGGGTAACCCATTGCGGAGGGATGCACTGCCCTGGATGCTTATGTGTGTCCCGCCCCCAACCCTGGCTCGTCGTTCACATGCCGAAACCGTAATCCCCAGTGCGATGGTATTTGGAGGTAGGGCTTTGGGGACATAACTAGGTCACGAAGGTGGAACTGTCTTGAATGGGCTTAGTGGTTTTATGAGAAGAAGAAGCCAGAGGGCTAGGTCGTATTTTACCGCCGTTTGAAAATACGATGTGTCGTGACAACACGGGACGGACCTCGAAGGCGTTACGCTGAGTGAAATAAATCAGGCAGAAGAAGAAGAATACCATTTGATTTCACTTACATGTGGAAACTTAAAAAAAAAAAAAAAAAAAAAAAAAAAAACAACCTCATAGGGAAAGATCAGATGTGTGGCCACCAGAGGCCAGGAGTTGGACAAAGTCGGCGAACAGGTATAGGCTTCAGTTAGAAGCGACCTAGGTCCCGGGGGTGTAATGTACAACATGACGACTACAGCGAGCGGTGCCGTGTGATCTGCAGGAAAGTTGTGAGAGTGCGTCCTCAGCATTCCCATCCGAGGAGGAAAGAAAAGGTCCAATGTGAAGTGGGCGGTCTGTAGCCCCGAAGGGGGTCTTCGGCAGAACCCGCCACGGGGCCACCCTGATCCTGAAGTCTGAGCCTCCAGGACTGTGAGAAGCCGATTTCTGTTGTTGAAGCCGCCTCGGGTGTGGTGCTGTGTTATGGCAGCTCGAACCTGAGGGTGATAGGGAAGGCACGGGGAGGGCAGGTTGGGGACTACGGCTGACCCACGACACGGGCCTGGCTACTGCGTCGATGCTGCAAACGAAAAACCCAGGGTGGAGAGTAGTCGCGAGGACAGACGCTGGGGACCACGAGGGGAAGGGCCGCTGAAAGAAATTTTAGGAAAGAGGCATCTGACCCATTTCCATGATGCCAGAGAGGGTCGGCGGCAGACAGAAAGCTGGGGGCCACGGCACCAGAGGGGCGTGTCCTGGGGCACTACAGTCGTGGTCTGTGACCGTCAGCTCCTAGACCATACACGATCTCCAAACCCCATTTTCCCCGGAACCCTCCGGGAGCGGATGTGTTTCCAAGTGGCGGTCCCTTCTGGACTGGGCACCAACCATTTCCTCTTTGTGTATTTGTTTTTTCCCCCGAAGCCAACCCCGAGCCCTCTCTCCGCATCGTTTCCTAACCTCCTGACCCGACCTCCTTGGGGCCGCCCCCCGGAGAGGCCTCGGCCGCAGCGGAGAGGCAGGCTGGATTGGAGGAAAGTCCCGCACAAAACACCTTCTCTTCCTTCTGCGTCCAGGACTGGCTTCCGGGGCTCTCTGCTCCCCTCCGAGAACAATTGTCCTTTGCTTTCAAAGGTAATCCAGGGACAGTGTTCTCTTCCTCATGGAAAAAAAAAAAATTCATCCCTGTCGTCACTGCAATTCTAGGTGCAGGCTTCACCCTCCAGTTCCCAGAATAAAACTCCCATTCCAGCGGCAGTGTCTCTGCGCCAGAACTCCCAAGCTTAGTCGGTGGCGCAGTTCTTCCCGGGAGCGGTCAGTGTGACGGCTGTCATGACGTGCGAGGACCACAAGAGGACTTGGACCATCTTTGGCCTCCTCCACTTCGCTTGAGCACGTGTGTCCTCTGGGCTGAGGCAGGTTCTCAACTTCTGTCCCCGGGTCGATGCCTGGTGTATGAAAGGTTGTGTTTTCCGGTGTCGTCTTAGATGCTGGAGGTCGTCACCTAGTAACCTTTATTCTCTATTTCATCCTGAAGCCGGGCCTTGGCTGGGCTTACGTTATTTCAAGAGCGATAACCAGGGGAACAGTGGGAAGAGGGAAAGGGGGAGCTTTTCGGCAGGACAGATTAGCAGAATTTTTTTTTTCCTGAGTAGGAGAAGTTCGGAGCAAAACTCTGAACGAGGACATGCATGCTGTTTCTTGACTCTTCTTAGCACGGAGGCCTGGGGCCATCCCACACTGTGTATCCCGCTTCCCGGACCTCCTGACGCCGGGAATGGGGATGGACCTGTACGGGGTTTGCAGGCCTCAGCTCTCCGCAAGGTGATTAGCACCTCCGAAAGCTGAGAGACTGCGCGAGAAGGGGGCGCTCTGCGGAGATGCTCGCTTCTTGGCCTAGGTCCTCCGCAGCGACGTGAAGCTATGGCACTTCCTCCTGGTGTTCTAGATACCCCGTCGCGCTCCAAAGTCGTTCCTCCCTCCCTAGGATGCTCCTTTAACTCTTCTCCTCGCACCCGCTCTCATCTCCCTGCAGCCTATTGGCCGGAGTAACCTGAAAATGCAGGTGGGTCGCAGCCCTCCAACGGCTTGCCGTTGCCCTTGGCATCCAGTTCACACTCAGTAGCCCTTTCCGTTGGTTTCAGCGTCTTCGCCAATCCATTTCTGCCCATTTCTCCGGCTCCATCTCCCGCACTCTGCACTCTCTCATCCGACTCACTATGTTCCAGCCACCTCCACGGCGTCCCTCCAGCTTCAAGAACATAGGGGACTCTTCCCTGCATCAAGGCATTTGCCCGACCGTCCCCTCTGCCTGAGGTACTCTTGTGCCTCCGCCCAGCCACCTCCGATCTTGGCAGAATTAGCTCCTTCTCATCTTTCGGCTCTTAATTCAAAAGTAACCCTCTTCCTCGTCCACTCTATTGAAAGGAATGCCTTGCCCTCAGCACTCTCCACGGCACCACTCTGTGACTGTGTTACTCACAACACATATTGTCCAGACTGCATATTTTGTGTGTGCGTGTGTTATTTTTCATGTTCACTGCTGGTCGCTACCCAGACCACAAATTCTATGAAAACCAGTACCTTATCTGAATTACTCCTCCCGGTCTTTCTAGAACCTACAATGACACATAGTCGGTGCCCAATATGTATTTGCTGAAATTGAAGAGCCGAATGAATATAAATACAGGCAAGACGAATAGATGGTTACGAGGATTGGATGAAATACTGGAGGGGGAAGTGATTTGTAAACTGTCCGCCATTTTTTCATAGTTGGTCCCATTATAGAGAGTGCGTTGTCAATTCTCAGGACCCCCTATCTGTAGAACATGGGGAACGGGCAATTCTTTGCTGCTGTCCCCTGCCTTACGCCCTGGCCACCCACGTTTTACTAATTTGTTTGGTGGTGACTTCTCAGTGGTTGCTTCTTCACTGCCCTAGCGCACCCGGCGTTTATTTTGACTTAATGGCCCGTGACCCCATTTTATATCTCTAAACACGGTAAAACCTGAATTGTTAGGCGAAAGAACTCGAATCTACTTTAGGGAATAGTTTGTTTATCCATTCACAGTCATCTCCGTTGGAGGGGCTGGTTTAGGTATATGAGGCCCATGAGCCACGGTGGAGTTTTTGTTGTTGTTATTTATTTCTTTGTTTCCAGTACAGGTGACGTAACGTGCTATATTAGTTTCACGTCTACACTACAGCGATTCGATAATTCTAGACCTTACTCGGTGCTCATCATGACAAGTGTACTCTTCATCCCCTTCACCTGTTTCCCTCATATTCTTCCAGGGTAGATAAAGCGAACAGTCGATTCTCTGTGTGGGAGCGCCTTTCAGAGAGCAGCTTAACGGTAAAATGCTATCATCTTTGGGTAAGCATGAAAAATGCTAGGACGGTCCTCCCAAGGGCGCTCCTTACCCCCCCCCCCCAATGTTGTCTTTCCCCAAATCACTGAGCGGGGACGTTCAGTTGGTTGCTTGAGCCGCGTGCCTCATGCCATGCGTACAAGTGCCAGCTGAGGCGGTAGCCACAGTTCTCCTGAGGGAGAGCGCCTCGCGGAGGCCGGGCCGCCTGGCGGGCTCAGGGCAAATGGGTCCGACACCGGCCCTGTGGCAACAGCAGCCTCGCTGCGTCACAAAGAGCCCTGTGCGCTTCCCAAGGGCTTTCCCATAGAAATTTGAGGTTTGAAGGAGCTGCCTCCAAAAACAATGGGGTTCTAGGCTGTTTTCCGACTGCAGTCCCTTTTTCAGTAAGGGAGACTGATGTCATATCTCCTAAAGCCACTGACCCTCCACTGTAAGAAAACTTTAGGAACCCTGATTTCTAGCAGTCAGGTGGTTGGTGCTCAGCAGACAAGGTTATTCTTGTTGTCGGCCTTGAATTCCCTTTCAGAGATCTCTAAATGTGTTTGTCTCATTTGTTCGAATTTAGCCGTGTCTCCCGGGGGTAGGATTTTCTTTGGTCTTATTCCTTTGGTGTGTGGGGTTTTTTGGTTGTTGTTTGTTTTTGTTTTTTGTTTTTCTTTTTTTCACCGTGGCAAGTCTTACAGCAAGACATGATACCAATTGCAAGTTTATGTTCAGTTTCACGGGCAGGAAAACACAGAATACCATCAAGCTCAGGTAGCCCATGACGTGAGCCTACGGCTGCAAATTTCTTGTAACCTTAATTATGAGCCTTCATTTCTTCATCTTTTATCGACTTTCTGATGACACTGTCGATGTAGTTCAGACTCCCAGGACCTTAAACTTGAAGCTCCCAGTCTCCACCATAAGAGACTGACGGATGATATCCTTTACTCTGAGAGCAACTTGAGTTGTAGCTTCCCAGTCAACACACTGGCGATCATCTCTCGCCCTTTCGTCCTTAATTTTAGGGACACCATCGTTCGCATCCCGCCAGTGTTCCCGAGCAAAAGAAACATCCCTCGTCAAAGAGGAAGCATGCACTAGACTGAAAACTGTGGGAGAGCGCTGAGAATTCTGAGGGTCGGAGAACCCAAAATCCAAATCCTTGCGAGAGCAAGTCGTTCTGATCTGTTGGCCATGAAATCTCTCCTCGCCGTTTCCCCTTAGCCCCAATCTTGTCGTATATTCCAAAGTCGAGTGCCTTTATTGCTAGGAGTAAGAAATCGTCTTTTAAGACTCTCAAAGACTAAGAACAAACTGAGGGTGAGGGGGATGGGGGGGGGGAGAGGGGGTGATGGGCATTAAAAATGGGCACATGTTGGGATGAACACTGGGTGTTTTATGTAAACCAATTTTACATAAAATAAACTATTTTAAATTAAAAAATAAAATTAAATTAAATTAAAAAAAAAAAAGAAATCCTCTTTTAGGGTATAATGCTAAGTGAAATCAGTCAGTCAGAGACAAATACCATATGATGTCACCCATATGTGGAATTTAAGGACCAAAACAAATGAGTAAAGAAAAAACCAGACAAACCAGAAGACAGACTTAACCCTAGAGAACAAGCTGATGGTTCCCGGAGGGGAGGGGGCCGAGGGGGTGGGTGCAATGGATGAAGGGGATTAAGAACACACTGATCCCGGGGGCGCCTGGGCGGCTCAGTCGGTTGGCAGCCGACTTCAGCTCAGGTCATGATCTTGCGGTCTGTGGGTTCGAGCCCCGCGTCAGGCTCTGTGCTGATAGCTCAGAGCCTGGAGCCTGCTCTGGATTCTGTGTCTCCCTCTCTCTCTCTGCCCTTCCGCTGCTCACACTCTGTCTCTATGTCTCTCAAAAATAAATAAACTTTAAAAAAAAAAAAAAAAAAGAACACAGTGATCCCCGTGAGCACTGAGTAATGTATCGACTTGTTGAATCACTGTATTATACACCTGAAACGAATATAACACTGTTAACTATACTGGTATTGAAATTTTTAAAAATTAATTTAAATTTAAAAAAGAAATTCTCTTTTATATCATGCTTCTGTCCTCTCAGGGGGGAGAGAGCCTGGCCTGGCCCGGGCTGTGGTGGAGGTGGTGGGGAGGGGACCCTCTGCAAAGCGGAGGCTTGTGGGGGAGGTGTGTCTCGCCCAGAGCGTCTGGGGCCAGGAATCACGGAGAGACTTACCCTGAGGAAGGTGGGCGTGTGAGGTCAGAACACCAAAGAAGGGTATCAACAGGTCATCAGAGGGAAAGGTCAGGCGCTGCTGTGGAGGCAGGGAAGAAGGGGGCTGGGGAGAGGGGGGTCAGAGGCCGCGGGCTGCGAGGTGAGTGGGTGGGTGGGCCTGGGAAAATCCTCGAGTGGTAGGTGCGGGGAGCTATGACTTGCATCTGGCTTTTTATTTGCTTTCCTCGCCCCACGCATGGGAGAACCAATCACATTTCCAACCGTGATCACTGGCCCTAAGCAGCTGTACCCTGCTCTGGGCAAGCGTATGCCTTCTTCCAGTGGTGGACACACTTTCGTTCGTGGGAAATAACTTAGGAAATCAAAATATTCACTGGCCTCGTCTTGCCCCATTCAAAACGGGGATTGCTGTTTGGAGTTCGTGGCACAAATAAAAATGCTTACAGCTTAGCTCACCTGCTTTATCGAAGAACGCGAGTGTGAAATTCAGCACTGCTTTTTAGTCCCTGAAGTTAATATTTGGACCCATTAGAGACATAGCTCACTGGGAGACAGACTTCTCACATTTTATCCCGAGATGGGAGACCAGCCCATAGCACCAACGCAGGCCCACCGTTGGCCTACAGGTCCGAGTTGCTCATCGCTCCCGGGTGTAAGAGAAGGTGTGAGAGCCTTACTCTGACACGGTTTCTGCCCGGCTGCTAAGGAGACAACGGTCTTCAGAGTTCTCAGTAGTAGGCTTCATGGAGAGGGCGACCTTTGAGAAAACATTTACGGGAAGGAAGGAAGTGCACCAAGAGGGTATCTGTTGGGAGGACATTTTAAGTTGAGAGAATAGTTAAGTGCAAAGGCCCTGAGACAGAAGGTTTCCTGGTCTGTTTGAGGAACAGTGAGGAGGACAGTGTGGTGTGGTGTCCAGGCCTCATTCGGGGAAAGGGCAGCACTGCCAAGCAGGGAAAACCTCCGGCCGAGGCCTTCGCTGTCTTTGGCACCGTGTGAGGCCCTGAGGAGGGGAGGGATAGATAGATGGAGGACTCTGGAATTCAATGGCGACAGACAGAAAAAAATGAAGAGACATAGGGAATCGTGGTTAAAGGCAGAGGCTTAGTAAAAAAAAAAAAGAATTAAGTCGTTCTGTAAAAGACACTGTTGAGAGAATGAAAAGACAAGCCAAGACTAAGAGAAAATATTTGCAAGTCACATATCTGATAAAGGACTTGTGCCAAAATCATACAAGGAAATTCAACAGAAAACAAACCGGTTTTTAACGGTGCAAAATATGAGCAGAAACCTCAACCAAAAAGACCTCCAGATGGCCAATAAGCATATGCAAATCAAAACAACAAGGACATTCTACCACACACCTATCCGAGTAGCTAAAATCCCAAACACGGACAGCACCAAATGCTTTGAGGATGTGGAGGACCAGGAACTCTCATGCCTCGCTGGTGGAAATGTGAAATGGCACACAGCCACCTTGGAAGACAGTTTCACAGTTTGTCGTCAGGTCAAAATGGGACCCCGGAATCACAGTCCTGGGTTTTTATCCCAGTGAATTGAAAACTCATATCCGCAGCTCATGACTGTTTACAGTAGTTTCATTCATAATTACCCCAGACTGGAAGCAGCCAAGATGCTAGTCAGTGGGTGAACGGATAAACGCCCTGTGGCCCATCCAGGCGGTGATCTGCTACTCGGTGGTGAAAAGGGAGGAACTACTGATACACTCGACAACTGGAATTAATCTTAAATGCGTGTTGCTAAGAAAAAGTAACCGGTCTGAAAAGGCATGATTCCATCTATGTGATGTTCGGGGAAGGAGAGAAACTGGAAACAGATTCCATGGTTCCCAGGGGTTCGGAGAGCGGGGAGACTTGAATAGGTAAAGCACAGGGGATTTTTTTTTTAGGGTGGCGGAACCGTCGCGTGTGATGTGACACTGGTGCATTTGACTTTATACATTTGTCAAGACCCGCAGAGCTTTAGGGCACGCAGAGTAAACCTTAATGTACACAGGGTTTAGAAAATCATTTTGGAAACGGGAGAATCCCAGGATGGAACGCAGACCATGACAGAAGAACCTAACTGCACTCTGAACACACGAAGCCACCTCACCGAACGAGAATAACTTTGGACAGGAGTGGAGTTTTTAAGATCAAAGACAAAAGAATCTGCACGTAAACGCTGAGCTCTCATTGATCAAGTCGTTTCCCGTGCAGGTGTAGACACGCAATCCTGATCCGTCTATGCGCCTATGTTGGGATGGAGCCGCTAAGGACAGGACTGGCGATGGCGGGAACCAGGATTGTCATCGTCGGAGTTGGAGACGTTGATAGGAACTCATGTCCGGCTTCGTACGGATACAGAGGGTCACACAGAGAGCTGCTTCCGGATCTGCGCACGCGCGTGGGCGAGGTGCCGCATCTCCCCGCCCTCCATTTACTCGCTCATAGAGTGCTTCCGGGCGGGGAGGCAGGGGCTCGTGCGGTGCCCGGAGGTCAGCCTAGAGTGAAGTCAAAGCAGGTAAGAGGGTCAGCCGGGAGCACCTCCTGGGAGGCAGAGCATGGAGCCAGGGAGCGGAAGTGCCGTCAAGGTGAGAACGGGTCGTCTGTTTAGTTTCCCTCCGTAGTCTTACATGTCGGGAGGCCACGTGTGTTCAAGGGCTCACAGGTAGGTGAGCCGCGTGAGGCGGGGCCCTTAAAGTGGCACTGTCATTGTCTCGATCCGTATTTCTCTCATGCGCTCCCTCTTTTATTATTTAATCTTTTGGTCCGATTCTATCTGATGCCAGCCCTTCCGGTGGGATGAAAATAAAGCCGTGGCTTAGAGATCAAAAGATACGTTGCCTATTGACATTACGTGAAAGGAAGTGTCATTGATAACATATTATCCAGTTCTGTCTGGGGTAATAGTAGCCGGGTTCTCAAAATATACAGAGGCCAGGCTCCAAATTTGCACGTGCAGAGCTACTCTTTGAAAATGAGGTCTACCAGTCCCTGCTTCATTAATTTCGTGGTGCTTACTTCATTAACTAATTTAGTTTTCACTTCATTAATTTGCCCAGGATCTCGTTAACTTTTTCAATGCCAGTAGCACTTCCTCTTGTACATCCACTTGATGAAAATCCGGGCTTGCGTTTCGCCCCCCCGCCCCCACCCTTGCTCTCTGTCTTCTGAAGCCTCATATGCATACCACATTGGAGTTTGCAACTTGCTAATTATCTGTGGGAAATATTCGATCCCAGTGTTTATTCTCAGTACTCCCAAAGACAGGTTTCTGCTGTTTTTTTTTTTTTTTTTTTTCCCTTCCGTCTTTAGTTTTCATGCTCAGGGACAGAGCCTGAAGAAGACCTAAAATGTTTTGGCTTTAAGATCAATGTCAATTTCCCTGAATTTGAGGTTTCTGGGACCTTGGCATCTAGATTCTTACCTCTGCCAGGAAAGGAGCTGTGTCATATTGCTCTTTTGAATTCACCCTGCGCCTATAATATCGTAATAACGACCTGTGTAGATACTATTACCGGGCACTAAATAATAGCAGGCGAAATCCCTTCACGAAATCGGAACCTAATTTACAATGCAAATGACAGTGCAGCCCGAGCTTTTCTTTGAAATGCAAGGCGCTGGGCATGGCTGGGAGGAGAAGCTAACTAGGGAGAAGGCAATGGTACTAGTTCAGCGCCGCGTTCCCGTAAGGACTCAGCCCGTGCGACGGTGGCCAGTCTGTGCAAAACGTGTTGGTATTCTTAGCTCTCAGGGCATTCAAGTTGCCTAAGAGCAAAAGGAATCCCCCCGTTACCTCGTTCGCTGCACAGCACGTGCTGTTCTTCGATAAAGAGCTGAGCCGCACAGGTGTCTCAAGACCTTCTTTGGTGGGCCCCCATAATTTAGACTTGATTACATATTTGTCAGTTCTGCCTAGCTTTTTTGAAAGAACATTTTCCGATGCAGCCCACAGCTGAAATCAAAGGCTCACCTTCGTCCAAGGTTTCAGTGAAATATCATATATTTTAAGAAATTACTGTAGGAAGCCCCACATACCAGACCGGGGAGATGATTCGCCTGACCCGGTAGGCCCTTTGCGTTTGGGAAGAAGCCCACTATAATGTGTGCGCCTCGGCAGGGATGGTGTACGCGGGGGTACTCAAGAAATCTTTATAGAACAAATGGGACTATGGTGGAATGAAATTTAGTGTTCGTTATATGGTATAGAACAATGAACTTAAAGTTTCAGAAGAATCTGCATCTTGGCTAAAGGGAGAATAAAGGAAGAGTAACTACCAACCTGGTAAATTTCTTCCATACAAGTGAGAGTCTGTGCTACGGACTGCCTCTTAGTCAGTGAAAGCTGCTTCATTTGCTATGTAAGTGTGAGTATCACAAGTCAAGCATTCATAATATAGCCAGGCTCGTTCCATTTTTCTTTGGTTTAAGACATTTCGTGAGGCAGGAGGACCTAATTAAACAATGGCCAGCTTTTGGACCAGGGATATATTCACAATCACAGTGAATTAATTAAACACAACAAATTAATTTGATCATTCTTCCTCCCGTTGTGGCTGATATTTGACATTTGGTATATTCGTTCTAAAATTATCAACTCCAAATTGTTACTACATGATGAAAGGGCTGGGTTTTTTGTTTCTTTTCGTTTTTTTTTTAGACAAATGCACCAGAATTTTTCTCACTCTAAATGAGCGTTGTCCTTCAGACCAGTCTCCTTGGTAAAAAGACGCTCGTTCCAATGATGTTGCGATTGGTCAAACCAGTTTTGGAGTTCTTCTCGTCATTCATTTATTCCGTAAGTATGTATTTTTTTCAATGTTTATTTTTGAGAGACAGAGACGCAGCATGAGTCGGGGAGGGGCACAGAGAGCAGGAGACAAAAAAAATCCAAAGCAGTCTCCAGGCTCTGAGCTGTGAGCACAGGGTTTGAGGGGGGGCTCAAACTCGCAAAACGCAAGATCATGACCTGAGCCAAAGTTGGACACTTAACCGACCGAGCCACCCAGGGGCCCCCTCCTTGAGTGTGTATTAAACACCTGCTTGGTGCCAGCCACTGCGAACTATGCTAGGTCCTGGAGACAGAGAGCCGCTTCATTTAGTGCTGTGTTTTTCTTGCCACATCCTTTCTGTCGCCTCGATTGCCCACCTGATTCATTACACATGTATGGGGATGATTTTTTTTTTACCAAACAACAAAACCAAAACCAAAGAAACTACCACCACAGTCTCCTTTCTGTCCAGTAGCCTCCTTCCTCTGGACTATTACCTCTGGTCTCCTGCCCACTACTTTAGTCCCCTACCATTTAAAACCCTTCAAAAGCTCCCGATTACCCAAAAGAAGAAGTCAAAACTACCTTTCTGGTGCCATCTCTTGCCCCATCTCCTTATTTTCAAGCTTGGTAATCTGAGCCACCTCTTTACTGGGCCGTGAATTGCCCCAAACCTGGCACATCTCATGCTGCCCTTCTGTTTTCTTTGTATGTTCAAGACAGCTTCGTTGGGTCTCAAGCTTTAGGCCACCAACATTCTCTCTCAAAACCCTGTAGACGTTGCTCCTTTGTCTTCCGGTAGTTTTTGTTGAGAAGAACAAATCATGACGGTTTCGATTTGGGAGTTTGATTGCTCCTTGAATGCTAACAGGAATCTTTTAAATTCTTTGCCACGGCGCACTAAGCAGGCCACGTCTGGATACGTATCGATCTTCGGTCGTTGTGTTTACAACATGGCACGTGGTGATTCTCTCTAATACCTAATCTCAGATAATTTTTCTGAACTGAAACGCTTTCTTCTGTTATAGTTTCGATTTTTGTTTCTAATCCATTACCTCCACTTACTTCCTCAGAAACATCTGGTACTGGTAGGTGGACCTTGTGACCTACCCTCCACCGTGCCTGGTGTTTTGTCTGTTCTCTACCAAGCACTTTAGAAGTGTCTCTCCGTTTATTTCTGTGCTCCTGTGATTCAGCTTTCTGTGGTGTCAAGTCTATTTCCTCCTTTTGATTCATTCTTTCATCTTGACCATTGCATTTTTTTTTTTTTTTTTTGCTCAGTTGCCTCACAGGAATCGGGTATAGAAGATTGTATGAATTTGTAAATGAATACGGAATATGCTATTTTTAAAATTTTTGCTCGGCAGAGAGGGCTCTTTTTTTTTTTTTTTTTTCTGGTTGCTTCATAGCTATGTTAAAGGTGATTTGGGAGAAAGATTTTCAGGTGACCTCACTTATCTCTCTGTCTTCCTGGAAGACAGATGTATAAATGCTGGTATGTTTATACACAATATAAATGCTGAATTCTGGGAATTTTGTCAGCATAATTTAAAAGCACCAGCAAGTATTTGCTGTGTTAGCCATAACCTGGATAGAGTTCCCAATTTTGTAATTATATTGCTATTCTTCCCTGTAAGTTTTAGTACTTTAGGTCGATTATTGTCTTTGGATAGCAAATGCATAACTAACACATATTTGTCTTCTCCATATTTCCCTTTTTTTGGTATTCATTTCTCCCTCTCTCTCTCTCTCTCTCTCTCTCTCTCGTCTCTTAGTGAATTTAGCACCGTAGTTAGTTCTGCTAATAGCCCTGTTAAAACACCTAATGAAATTTTGACCACTTATTTAACGTAATGAAAATAACTCCGTTGCTTTTCTGATCACAAAAGTGATGCATGTGCATCCTTTGAAACCACAAACAATATAGAAGAAGGTTATTCTAAAAAAGAAGTTCATAGAAAGGATAAATGACCTAGATGATTAATTATGTGACTTTTGGGGCTGTATTAATGGAACTAAGTTACATTGCCTAGGCAATAAGTGGTTAGGCATTGTAAGCACTATTCGTATTCATTTTATGAAATTCTTTTTTTTTTTTTTATTCATTTCATGAAGTTCTTAAGATAACGTGTAGGCTCCTGGAGTGAGGAGGAAAATCTTTCGCTGGACAACTCTCAGAAACTGCAAAATACTTAGAAACCACTGTTATGTAATGCTCAGAAGTATGTGGTTCAACTCTCTGTTTAAAACTCAGATGCTGTACATGTTTCTAACTCCCTGGGATGCCTGCATGTTTGTGATAGAGGGAACATTTAATGGGGTTGGACAGACCGGAGTTCCAGACTCCAAAATACCGATGATGAATTGCAAATTCTTCTACTTGATCCCTATGGGTTATGGTTTCCTCCTTAAAAGCTGTATTTGAATGATATATAGTGGCTGGTAATAGCATCCGGCTCCAACCTTGGAACTCCCTTTGGGACTCTGTAAAGCTTATGGGTTTTGTTCATATTCCTTTATTTTAAAAGAATAGCTTCCAAGTTCTTCTCTGAAGGACTATTATTTGGAGCAGCAATTAGTTGGGCAGTTAATAAGTCCTTTCAGATGTAAGCGTGCATGTATATAGGTACAGAAATGGATGTGTGAATTGCGTATATAAATAATGCATATTTTCAAAAAAATAGAAACTTACCTTTGAGCGGTTAAACGATATCTTAGCAAAGCCAAGTAACTGATGAAGCCCTTTTGATGTTACTTTTATTTTTAATGTAATTGTATCCCTCTGCGTACCTGATTGATTGTCCACCATTTCCAGAGAGCATGAAATTCACCATGGGAAGGTTGTTTCTATACTCACTCATTCCTTCAGACTTCCATTAATTAATTGAGAACCTATTAGGTGCCAGGCACTGTACTAACTTCTAGGTAAACAAAGACAGAATGGGGAAGAAGAGGTTTTGATTTCTAGGAGCCAATAACACCCTAGGGGTGCCTATAGATAATTACAGCCCGGTGTCCTGAGTACAAGAACAAAGATGGCTCCATGGTGCCAGCGGAGCACAGAGAAGGGACAACTCACTTAGAATGATAGACTAGAATGGAAACTATTCTTATCAGTGACAGCCTTTGGCCGAGTCTCTATCATAAGGAGGATTCCATGCTGAGTTCTGAGTATCCAAGAGGTATATGACCTCAAGCTGCTTAAGATTAAGTTGGTGAGAACAGTATTAAATAATGAATACAGCTAATACATGGCACTCTTGTAGGGTAACAGTGGGAAATAGAGTGGAAGAGGTAGTTTAGGGCCACATTGTGGAGTTCCCTGAATGTTACACTAAGGGTTCTAACACTTTATTCAAAATGTATTAGCTAGCGGAGGGGACACTGAAGGTTTTCGAGAGGAATGAATGTGGATGTCTGGCTTCGCTGCTGTAATACAAGCTCAGAGACTCAAGCGGCCGTGCCCTCCTTGCCTTCCATTAACAGCCCAGAGACAAGCACCGTACTTAGCACATAGTATGTCCTCGATGCATATTTCTTGCCTGACTGCCTATATACAGAACAGTGTTTTTGATAGTTCCGGCCATTGTTAGTAGCATGTGTTGAATGACAGATGAGAGCCAGGAAAACCAGCTGGGCTGCCCTTGAGTAAAATAATGCAGATCCGGACTTCGGCAGGATTATTGGAAACAGAATGAAGAAGTGACTGCAAGAAAGAAATGGATGGTACTTTCTGACTGGCTAGGTTAATAGAAAAAGGGAAATGGGGGAAACAAGGATTATTCTAAGGTTTTGAGAGGGTAACAGAAAAGGGCTGTTAGCAGAAATGGGGAGCGTAGCAAGGAAGCTCGTTTGGGGAGAAAGATGATGAACACGGGCTTGAAAACTGTGAAGACATAGCGTTGGACACTATAGTCCAGCAATCGTCAATTAACCTCCCGCAGACTAGTCATGGAGATTATAGGTAGCTGGTTTTGTCTGCTCCCGTCCCGCATAGTGGTTATGTCCAAGCCATGAGTTACGGGAGTGGCCTGATGCCGGGGTCATGGCCCTGTCCACACACACAGCAGTAGGGCGGAAAGGCCACTGTGCCTTCCGGGATCGAAGCATTTTGAATGTGAAGCAAAATAATCAGCTGAAAGGACAAGCGACTCCCACAGCAGCTCAAGAATAATAATAATTATAATTATAATTATTATTATTATTATTCTTACACAGGATGTTTTAAACACCTAACCATTGAAATACTATCTTTTGAAATTCAGTCCGGCAATTTCAAGGTCCAGTTCCATTAACTAGCATAACGAGAGAAGAATACTATGTATGTCCTTACAGAGAACAAGCATTTGAATAGCGTTTAAAGAAATAGTAATAAAAAGACAATAGCAATTTGCTAAGGCAGTATGTCATAACTTTGATTATGCAAAAAGTGAAGTGGAGTGGAGTGAATTTGAGGTCAACTTTTCAAACAAGTCATCAGGGGGAAAATAAGAAAAGTGCCAGAGAGCTAAATACGCATGAAGCTGCTATTGAAGTTTAATGGAAAAATGGGGCTCTTGTCAGCTAGCTGAGGACTTAATAATGTTAACACCACTACAAACAAGTTGTGCTTTATTGCTTCAATTTCCTACGTACTGGCAAGAGAATTAACAAGACTGATGCATTAAGATCTGAGATTTCAGTCAAATTAGGTGACTAAGAGGGTGACGAAAAGCACCTGTTGTCGAAGGGAACGCAAGTCTATCAGGAACTGGCTCCATTCTGCTTCAGGCCGCTGGATGCGCTGCTGATTTAACAGTCACACCGAAAAGGAAACCCCTTAATCAATCCCTTTGGTACAAGAGCTGCTGTGTATTAGGAGATTTAAAGGAAAAATATGCAGAGATAGGAAGCAAAGGTACATCTCTGAATAGTTATGTTTGAATTCAGAGACACAGGAAAATAACAGAGCCTTTGTGAATATCCCTATTTCATTGAGAATGTAAGATGCTATCGAAGCGGGCTTTGGGAAGATGGACTCACTTTCCTTTTCCTTCAGACTTAACGGAGGATCTCCATGCAATGAAATGACTCACCTGGAATCGTTGGTCAAATGGAAGCTTTCTCCTTCAAGCTCTTTCTCAGCACCAGGATGGATGACAATTGTCACTGTTATCCTCAAGCATCTGCCTTTACTGCCTTGTAAACCAGACAGAGGATAAAAGGCATGGCCCATTGCCGATTAGACCGTACATAGAGCCTCTTCGGAAGAGGGGTCTATGAACAAGAGGCGAGGACAGCAGACTGGTTGACGGAGGGCTGAAGATGTTGATGAGAAAGACCCCTGGCGTATACTCGGCTCAACTACAAATCACCCAGCCATAGTATAGAGAGGAAAACCTCAGACTGTCATCGTCCAAATATTATTTCTTCCGTGGAATATGGGAGCCCTCTCCTAAGTTGATATGTTTTCCAGATGATTTATCTGGTATGATTCGTCTCTTGGAATCCAAGTTACAGATTCACTAAATCACGAATTGCTAGACCTTAAAGGGTCAGTGCTTTAATTTTTTTTTAATGTTTATTTAGTTTTGAGAGACCGAGCACAAGTGGGGGAGGGACAGAGAGCGAGGGAGACACAGAATCGGAAGCAGGCTCCAGGCTCAGAGCTGTCAGCACAGAGCCCGACGTGGGGCTCAAACCCACGAACTGTGAGATCACGACCAGAGCCGAAGTCAGACGCTTAACCAACGGAGCCGCCCAGGCGCCCCAGGCCAGTGCTTTAAAAATCTCAGCAGCAGGATTCTTTGTAAAGTGGGATCTTATGCGAATGCCCATATCCACGGATGAATGTCCATATCTACGTATGAACGCAGAGCTGCTTGGGCGAGGACAGGACGCATCAGCTGTGCCTCCAACTCTGCAGCGGCCACCCCTGAGGCATCACGGAGGAGCCCTAAAATCGCAGGTGCGATTGGAAGACACACCAGTTTCATAGATGAGAAAACTGAGGCTCAGCGGAGTGAAATGACTTGGCCGCGTGAGTCACGCCACCCACAAAGCCCGGGGCGGTATTTGGCCCCAGAACCCGGGTTTCTTCTAATTTGGGCTACAGAGCGAAGATCTTCCGACCTCTCAAGCTCTCGCTTTGTGGCAACTTGCAGACAAAACGAACAGAAACTTGCATTAATTTCTGTTTCATCAAGTAGATGGCTTAGGAGTAAAAGGCACAGCAGCTTTTGTCTAGTGCTGGGTCGCTGTCAGTTCCGTGGAGGAAAGGCAGAGGTTAGGCGCAGTCATTAGGAAGGCTTCTCATGGAAGCCGAAGCTGCTTGGGAAATTACAGAACCATTGACGAGAATACATCAAGTAGCAAAGGGAGATGTAATAATAGAAAAGTAGTTAGGCACCTAAGTCCTGAAATGCAGTATTACATCCATCCTGAGAGGTAATCACTCCTGTCATTACCGAGCTCTGCCATCGCTCAGTCTGGCGTGATAGACGGCTTCAAACTCAATCCCATCATCGGCGGATCTCGCTGCAGAAGCCCGGGCTCGTACGGCTCAGCCAGGGTTCAGGCAGAGGAGAGAAATAGCCTCCCTGGCCGGTTTTCACTGACCTTTAGGTATTGGTTATAGGCCTCCGTAATTGAAATAAATGATTTTTTTTCATTAGTGCTTTATGGAACCATTTAAAATTATAATCTTTCCTGTCCGAGAATTAGTTCAATATGATCCACTATGATTACCTCTAATTGGATTTAATTTAGATTGAAATGTTTGAGCTCGTATAATGGATAAGGCTCCAATGCAGTGTGTGTGTGTGTGTGTGTGTGTGAGCGCGCGCATGTGTGTGTGCGTGCGTGTGCGTGTGTGCGCGTGTGGGTGCGTGTGGGTGTGTGGGTGGGTGTGGGTGTGTGCGTGTGTGCGTGCGCGTGCGTGCGTGTGCGTGTGTGCGCGTGCGTGTGTGCGTGTGTGTGTTTTCAAATTTCAGAAGATTGATTTTTCTTGCTATTGACCGCTGTGATTGTATGTTACAAAACCCCAGGCTAGCAAAACACCTGGAATGTTCTTTTACTCCAAAGATAGTTTGTTCTTTTGAAAGTTGTAGTTAGAGAACAGACCGTGTGCTGAAATTCTCCCCTGGGAAGGAGAAATGGAGCCACCTGATTTTCTTCTATCCCTCCTCCCGTTCTCCCCCTTGAGGGCCCACCACCGCTTTCCCCGTGAAACAGAGCTCTGTCGCTACACATTGCTCTATGTCTCTTGGGGTCTGGCTGGCCATTCCCAGCGCGGGTGCTGAAGATCCTCTTTAAGAGGCAAAATGGTAGATGACAGAAGCATTTACTTGGGGAAGAGACTTGGAAAAAACAGGCTGGGGCTCTGCACAATGGATGAAGTGTCCTGAAAGACTAGCGGAGAGTGGCATTGTGCGACAGCCCCCTCCTGGCACCGAGCAGCGCGGTTTGCTGCCTGCTTGCTTCTATGTCCTTAGTGGATTTTTGCTAGTGTCTTGCTGTTTCTCTCCTCTATTAGGGGCTAGAAAATGACTTAGTTTTTGCCATAATCAGGCAAACATTTGACTCAAACATGTTGGTGCTTTTCCAAACATGTATTTTTAAAGCCATTTACACAGTGACACTGTGTCTTCAGAGCTCCGAGTCTCACCGGGGGCCTGGCACTCGCGCTCACTAATGCACTGGCTTGGTTCCCTTTCTAACAGGAGGCACTGGTTAAAGCCTGCTTCCCACCCCGGGCTCGTTGGGTCTAAAACCCGACTGGCCCAGAGGAGCCTTATTTTAGTGATTAAGACTTCAGATGGATTACCCCCAACTTGGGCGCCGTGGAGGGATTTGGTTATCACGGTGTGCAGGTTGAAGGCGTGCTATTGAAAACCACAGAGATGAGTTATCAGAACTGCTCCCTGTAAAATTGGAAGCATTACGTACCGACCAAACACGCACAGGAAAGCAAGAAAGGGCAGGAGGAAAAATCTGGTTCCAGACCAAACGGGTGTAAGGCCCCGTTCCTTTGGTTTCGAGCCAATCTTTCCTAGCATTCTGGGAGCTATAATTCACAGCCTTGGGGATCTATTAAAATGAGTTTCAGAATATCATAGGATTGGAAAAACTAAGGAGTTAGGGGGAAGCCGTGCGATCTGTTTGGCAGCAGGCAAATTTGCTATTACTTACTTCGCTGTGATTTTGCTCCCGGAAAACATCCGGGGGCCGGGGTAACAGAGAAATGGTCTCGTCAAGGACAACAAGGCAGATGCTACTATTACAACTGAGATGTTGGTCTTGAAAAGCTGGAAGGCACAGGCGGAAGTTGGCCTTCTTTTTCTCCTTCAGAGGCTGAGTCTCCTGAAAAAGAGTTGCCCTCAGGGTGAACTGTGGATGGTAACCAGCCTTTCCACTTTCCCGCGGGGTTTTCCCTCTTTGTTTAAGGACAGGACAGGAAGCATCCAGGCAGATACCATTGTCGTCAGGAGGGATGGGTGATCCTCAGTCACTATGCATAGAAAGGAAGAAGTCGTTTTCTTCTTGAGATGGAGTATCTAAAAAAACAATCTGAGCACCTTCTAAAGAGTCTGGAGACACGTCTGTTTAATCTACAGCCAAGGGTAAGGCCCAACATGAAGGGAAAGATTTTACGTGTGTGCTCGTGTGTGTATAAAATATTCCACATAATATATGTGCATATATTATATATTAATATACTATTAATATATTTTTTATAACATATGATAATATAAGAAGCTGGGAACTTATGTACTTGAGTAAAGCAGCCCCTGAGAGAAAGAAACGAGGCAAAGTCTAATGAGACTCTTGAGAGAGGAGCTGGTAGCACAAATAAACGGCTTCCTGGACGGTCTGGATACTTATTTGTTCTTATAAATAAAATCCAGGATATGAACTGGGGATTCCCAATGCTACCGTACCCGAGATGTTCTTCGTTTTCATCCTCTTCCATGCCGGCCAGCCCCATTCCTCTGAGTAAAAACAGTCAATGACATTCATTTGTTATAGCTTAGAATTAAGGTGAACATAAATTATTTTTGGGGTGGGAGAATAGAATTTCACCATGTTCCTTAAGATAACTGGAGGCACTCCGAAGTGTCACAAAACCAATATTGGGAAACCGAACCAACTCTTCCGTTAAATTTGGTTTAAAGGGTTGGTAAACTTTCACATTTGTAATAAGTATGTTTAGAAATCATGAGGACGAACTTCCTTTGGTTTTTTTTTGTTTTTTTTTTTTTAACCAATTTCACCTTTTACCCCAGCTCTGCCAACACCGTGGCCATCTGTTTTGAGGTGGGGCCTAAGTCCCACAGGGAGCTTTAAATTCTCATCTGTGTTTTTGGTGTACGAGACCTCTTTCCTTTGGAGGAATTTTGTGGTGCAGATCTTTGAATAATAGCGTCCGTATTAGAAATCACATTTGGTAATTTTGCTCTCCCGAATGGACAAAATAAGAAACTATACGGCCTTAGCTGATTATCAGTGCAACTGGCCCATTTGATTTCGAACAGGCTGAAAGGAAGGCGAGACTAGCTAGGGGCAGCTGGTATTGTCTCCTCATCACCACCACCACCATCATTGGTTGTCGGTATAAAATCATGCACGTAAGAAAAACTCGACGAAACGGTGTAAGATAAAAAGTAGAAGTCTCTCCTACCCTTGTTGTCTTCCAGTTCCGTTTCCCAGAGAAGCCACTTTTAACTGTTTTAAACATTCTGGAAGATATGCTAAATAATAGAGCCCGATTTCTCGATTTGTCGATTTTAGCTAGTACGCATTGACCGCATTTTCTGGTGCCATGACGCATGAGGAATTTAGCAAGCTATAGTGTTTTCCACATATCTCCTCCCTTTGACTTCTCGACTGTGTTCATGATATTATTTTTAAATTTCTTCCGTTGATTTTATTTACAAACTTTAAGCAGTGTATATCCAGGTCTATTTCTTGTTTCATCGAATGTCGACAGTTTGCTCCCTACCCTATAAATAAACAAAGCACATGCACACTTACCCCCGTCTCTCTTTCTCCTCCTCCGCCTGCTGGATGTTTTCTCCTATGTCATTAATTTTATGTTGTCAAGGTTTATAACATTTACAATTTATTCTGTAACCACTGAATCTAACCATATGAAATTGTCATTTTTTTAATGTCGAAATAGCCAAATATCAGCAATTTCCTGTGGTTCGATCTAGTACAGTTACACTTTGTGTGCTTGTCTATGGCTTGATTCTAAATATCGAAAACTAATAAGCATTCATAATATTAGATATATGTGTGTTTTCCAAGACAGAACAAACAGTGTCACTGGCCTCATGATCTTAAATACCATTGAATGACTCCCAGATATAAATCCCCAGTTCCAACCTCCCCCCTGAGGTGCAGACTCTTATCTGTCTACCTACTTGATACCTGTGTATGTCGACCTGCCATCTTAAACTTAACCTGTCCCAAACAATTCTTAATTTCCAGCCTGTAGAACCATCTCTCCTTCTCGCGATGGTACGCGGCACCGCCGCCCGTCAGTTACTCGAACCCCAAATGCGGAGTCCTCAGATTTCTACCTGTCTGTCACCCGCTATTCCCACCCTTAAATAAACCTCCCGTTGGGTTCTTCTCCAAACTACGCCCTAGTCTCAACTCTTCTAATACTATTACCGTTATCACCTCTTACGCTGCACTATAGTGACTGTCACCTGACTGGTCTTCCTGTTTCTATTCTACTTCCCATCCTGGCAGTCCATCCTCCCATCCATTCTGCACACAGTAGTCAGAGTGATCTTCGAGCAGAAGTCAGATCATTTCCCTCCACTGCTTAAAACCTTCCAATTGTGGGGTGCCCGGCTGGATCTGTCAGCAGAGCGGGAGACTCTTGATCTCGCAGTTGGGAGTTTGAGCCACACACTGGAGGCCGAGTTTACTTGAAAAAAACCTTCCAATTGTATCTTTTTGTATTTAGAATGAGACCAAAAATCTTGTGAGTGACCGTGTCAGGCTTTGCTGAATTCCGACCCCAACAAACCTCTCTGGTCTTATTGCCCATCAGCGATGCCCCTCCCTTGTCTTCCAGCTGCCACGGCCTTATGCCGCTCGTGCCCCATACCATCATGGTTCCTGTCTTAAGGCCTTGTAGTGCGCTGGTCTCCTCTGCCTGCAGCAGCCTGCTTCTAGATCTTTCCATGGCTGGCTCTTTTTTATCATTCAGGTCTTTGTTCAAATATCACCTGCTTGCCTGACCGCCCACTTTTATAATTTTTTTAATATTTTATTTATTTTTGAGAGAGAGAGAGAGAGAGAGAGACAGCGAGCAAGCAGGGGGAAGGGCAAAGAGAAAGGGAGACAGAATCTGAAGCAGGCTCCAGGATCTGAGCTGTCAGCACAGAGCCCAACATGGGGCTCAAACCCACGAACCGGGAGATCGGGACCTGAGCCGAAGTCGGCCGCTTAACCCACTGAGCCCCCCAGGCGTCCCCTTACCACGCAATTTTAAATGGTACATACCATCTCACCACTAGTCACGCATCCAGTTTTACTTTTTTCACGATGCTTCAAACGCACTGAAATTTTGTTTGTTATATATTATTTTTTAAAAGTAAGTTTTATGCCCAATGTGGGGCTTGAACTCACAGCTCTAGGATTAAGAGTTGCATGCTCTACTGACCGAGCCAGCCAGGCGCCCCATAGTTATTTTTTATAATCTCTCTTCCAGCATTTGAATGTTTACTCCACGAGGACAGAAAAATTATTTTATTTTTCCGTTTACAGTCTTATATCCCCTGAGCACCTAGAACGCGGTCCAGCATATCACAAGTACTCAACAAATATTTGTCAAAGATCATACTTCACTGAGAAACAAATGTAATCCCAGGTCATTGAGAAGCATCAAGTTCAAATGGATTATCTTTCTTTATACTCTGTCGATTATTATAAAAGTACCATGTGTTATTTGGTTTCATATTTGGACCATACCTTGTTTTGTGTGGATTTTTTTTCAAACCAGAGTTGTTTTTTATTGTCTCTCTTTCTCGCCCACCCCACTCCCCATCTCCCTCCCTCCCTTCCTTTTCCTCCTTCTTTTCTGAAAGAAGAGAAATTTTCCTTGGTTTCATCAGGAAGAACCTTAACGTTATTACACATGTAGTTTATGGGGTAGCCTTTTTTTTCCTTCTCGAACATCTTTTTCAAGCATCCTTCTAACTTCTTGTTCAGACTGAGCCAATTACATTCTATCACTCTGCAATACGTGTGCCTGCCTGATGCGTTTCAGGCACAGAGAGGAGGCTACTTCGACAAGAGTGGGGTGAATGAAAGTAGTAGCAGACGAGGTCACAGACGCCATAGACATGTCACGGAGCCATCGTAGGGTTTCAAGAAAAGGCTCACTTTGGCTGCCGGATTGAGAATAGATTAAATGTGGGCAGGAGCAGAAGCAGGGAGACTAGTGAGGAGGCTAATTCAGTAAGCCAGCTAAGAGAGAATGATGGCTTGGGTCAGGGTGCTGAGAGTCGAGGTAGTGAGGAATGGCCAGATTTAGGATAGATTTTGAAGTAGAGCCAACAGGAGGTGCTGGACATGAGGTATAGGATAAAAGAGGAGCAGAGAAACTGAGAATATGGGATTATTAATATATGTGAGGAAAAGTATTGGACAATGTTTTCTTGAGGGTGGGGTGGAGGGGATATCAGAAGTCCAGTTCGGATGTTAACTCTGACATATCTGGTGGGCAGTTGGTTATGCCAGTCTGCATTTGGGAGAGAAATACAGGATGGAGCTATAAAGGTAGGACGCAGCCTGTAAATGGTACTTGAATTCATGATATGAGATGATCCTATCTAGGAAGTAGGAAGGGATAGAAAAGAGAAGAGAAACAGGAACTAAATCCTGGGCCACTTTAATGTTTCGAGTCTGTGGAGACGAGGAACCAGCAAACAAGACCAGGAAGGAATGGCTGGGGACCTAGGAGAGAAATCCACTGTGCATGAGGTATCCTGGAAGCCACGTGATTTTCTATTTATCCTTAATAAATGAAATTTCAAAATGAATAGGTATGGGCCATTTTTAAAATCCTGTTTGGTATCGGAGGGTCCTCTTCTTCTAAAGACTCCTGTATTTCCTCTACCCTATGAATTCTTTCCCTCTATTATGTCCTAACCACTGCTGTTCCTTTCATTCTAGAAGTCCTATTAGATAAACACTGGACCTTCCGGATCTATACTCAATATTTTTTTACCTTTTTGCTCATATTTGCCATCTTGCTATTTCAGGCTATAAAATTTTTCTTATTTAGCCCTTCTACTTAAACGAATCTGGAGTCTTCTTGAAAAATCTCTAAGAGCTTTCTTATTCTGTTATTGCTTCTTTTTCATAGGAGCTCTTTCTTGACTTCTGTTCCTGACATAATCTGTTTCCTCGGGGGTCATTTGTTTTGTTTATTCATGTTCTTCTCTTTTACGCTGTTGGTTTTCCTCAAACATCTGGTTATCTATGATTTATGAATGAAGAACTACATTGATTAGAACAGTAGCTGGCATGAGTTTCTTTTATAGTTGTACCGACAGGCTACCGTCTGGATCGAAAGTACTTCTCCGTAGAAGTGCTAAAGTGAGGAGGTCTTTGTTTTGAAGTCTTTGAAAGTATTTCAGACTTTGTTCTAGAAGTAGTAGACTTGAATGTATTTCGTTCCTTGGTGGCACTGCCTCTCCTTGTTCGTTTCTTTGTTTGTTTCCCTTCCACACGAGACATGGTGTCATCCTAGTCTGCACCCTGCCTCCTCCAGGCAAATATTTTACTCTGTTCAGGAAACCGGTCTTGGGACTCCAGCTAGGAACAAATATGGCGGCTGGCTACTTCGTATACATGGACGAGGCGGGGAGAGGAAAACTGCCTCTGTTACCCACTGACAGTCCTCTAACGTGGCCACCCTGAATGCTGTCCCACAGCCCAGTTTTGGTCTTAGCACTTCGTGACTCTGAGCTTGGAGCCTCTAGGGGGCTCTGCCAAAGAAAGTGTCTACCACCTCCCTTGAGCTTTCTTTCATAAATAGTTTGGATGACACCAGGGAGTTTGGTCCAACACAATACACCGTGCTGCTTCCCAGTAGGTTTCCTGTGATTTGATTGGGCGCCCGCAGGAGGAAGAAGTGAACGCATGTGGTCGGGCAGTCATCTGGAGCCAGAAATGCTGTGACCGTTTTCCAAATTTAACTGCAGCACTTGCCTGACTTTCCAGTTTATTTAATAAAATGTTTACTGTATCAGACAACTATAGATCATATATTCTTTTTAATATACTGTCTGTAGCTTTCAGATACGGACCTGCCACAGGCTTGCCTTTGCTTCCTTTGGTTGATGGTGGGAAATGGAGCCTAGGGGAGGGTGGAAGTCCAGTACCGGCCTGTGCCCTACACGGGATTTTCATTTGATATTCTTAGCAGGCTTTTGAGGTGGATAATATCCCCATTTTATAGATGAGAAAGCAGAGGCTCAAGGAAATAGACCAACGCCGTATCGTCAGTGGCAGAGCTGGGACTGGCATCCAAATCCACTTGACTTTAATCCTGTGCACTTTCCTTCACATCGGTCCACGCCCCACCTTTTTGTCATTGTCCTCTGTGATAGGAGAGAACTCCGGTCACGTAACTTGCAACTTGTAACCGAGTAAGAAACCGTAATCTTTGTAGGCATTAGAATTTCAGCATGCTATATATGAAAAGCATTGTTAGTTACAGGTTTTGATTGCTAATTATCTACATTTCTTAGTATTTTAGCCATCCTTTCTCTTTGTCTGTGCAACACACATTGCTTTTCAAATTTCATGAATTTTTTCCCAGTGGAGAGTCTGAAACTGCCTGCTCCTTATTTCTATCATAAGCTTAATTAATGAGCCGTGAATTCCGTTGAAGGGGGCGGTTGTGTTATTACTTGGGTTTTGCATTTCAGGTAGTTGCTCATTTTTTTTTTTTTTCCAAATAGGCCGCTTTTATAGAACAAAAGAGTGGCCATCCTAAACGCAGCCAACCGTTCCTGTCCGGCTCTAACCACCTACACCCTCCAGGCCCTTGCTCGGTTGTGAAGCCGTGACTGTACCGGAGAGACAACGGTCTGAGTAGACCCAGACAAGTGTGTTGTAGACTGCTCCAGCAGGATAGACCCCCCCAACCAGGGCCACAGTTGGTGGGGGGGGGGGTGGGGAGAAGCTGGACACTCTTCGTTTTCATTCTGCAGTCTCTTCCCTCACTGCCACCAGACGTCCAGGCTCCACACGCAAGGCCACACAGCACCCAGGGGCGCACATCACAGTCACAACGGCACCCACTCCTAGCGGCTGGAAGATGTGCGCCGGGGTCCCGGCGACAGAGTTTCCAGACCTCTGGCTCGCTCTCCCGCGCCAGTTTTTGTCTCGTTCAGTGAATTCGCCCACGTTCTGAGGGACTACAGAGCTCGAGTACGATGTCCATGCCAACGTGCTGTGCCTCCTGGCAGATACTTATTCAGTTCCTGCTGCTTTTAGACACGAGTCAGAGTCCAGGTCAAGGAAGGGTAGGAGGAGGCGAGCGAGCTACTTGCACAGGGCTCAGAGGTGCCAAAAAAAAAACAAAAAAAACAAAAAAAACAAACCCTTAATAATGCAGATGATAACCATTTAAGTGTAGTAATTTTTGTAAAAAATTCCATGCTGAACAAAATACCAACACGTTAAATGAAGGCAGGATGTGACGGGGCTGGGATTCGGGGGAGGTGAAACACGAGTCATGCAAGTAACACGGTTGGATCCTGTCCAAATGTTTCCGTAGAATTTGAAACAAGGGCAAGAAGCATCGTCAGGGTCGTTGTGTTGCTCTTTATCACTTTAAATGGGAAAGAAGTATAAAAGTGCTTTCAAAAGATCTTAAACGTGGCATAAAGGTAAAATATGACTGTATAACTCTTATCGTGTGTTCCCAATAATGACTGCCTGGTCGGATTGACGTTTTCAGCCAGTCTGTTCAATTCTTTGAGTCGCTGAAGCTTTACGCTGATTTACACTTCATTTTTTCCTCTAAGTCATACAGGGAGCATTCGATTCAACTTTCCGCCCCTTCTTTCTCTTCTTAATTACCATTTACTTAAAGCACAAAACAGAGGGAAACACAGTGCCCAGCTCCCAGTCACAGTTAGAGGGACGCTGTTTTCGGTCCCACACGGAGAAAGGATAAGATGGCAATTGCATTTTATAAGCAATTAGAGGAGCTTCTGGATTTCCACACACTCCGTGAGTTGGCGTCTTGGTAGAATCGAAAAGATTTTAATGTTAGTGCTGAAAGATGGTAAAAATCATGTCTTGTGATGTAGAAAATGGAAGTTCCTTCTAAAGCTGCATTAATGAGCCTGTTTCCTGCAGCTTCATTAAGCCAACCAGAGATCCTGTTCAGTTCCAGCCTGTGTCGTGGTTATTAGAAAATGGTGTCAAGCCAGCAAAGATTGAGAATGGACAAGTTAGGACTTAGCGTTCAACCCCAGCCTTTGAACTACCCTGAAGTTATCTTCTCATTTAATTAAAGGCATGCGTGAATTCAACAAGCCACCTATCTCCTGTCTTGGCGTGCGTTACGGGTAGTCTAGGGAGAGAAAAGAGAAATAAAGAAATTATGTTTATATGAATACAGCGTAGTACAGGTGTCCCTGGCTCCTGGAGGTGTGGGATTCCTGTGAACGTACATACCGTGGCAGGAGTTTTAGACAGGCCTAGAAAATTACAGATTAGACGATGACAAAATAGAGAGGAGAGCTAAAGCTAATGTGAGGAAATTGAAATCGGCATTAGATTGGGGAATGTGTTCAGTGGAGCCTGTGTGGCCTCAAAGTACAAACGAGAACTTGCCCCCTAAATGGGGTAGCGCAAATTCGGGTGTGCAAAAGGCTGCCATTTTTCTGTTCTTCACTTGGGACTGACCACCTTAGGAGAGTTTGGAAGGAAGGATGAGGTTTAAGGAGGGCAATTCTTTTTTTTTTTTTTTTTAAGTGTATTTATTTATTTTGAGACACAGAGAGAGAGAAACAGAGAGAGAGGGAGAGAGAGAATCCCAAGCAGGCTCCACGCTGTCAGCACAGAGCCCAGTGCGGGGCTCAAACTCACTGACTGTGCGATCATGACCTGAGCCGAAATCAGGAGTCGGACACTTAACCGACTGAGCCACCCAGGCGCCCCATAAAGAGGCCAGTACTTTTTTTTTTTGAATGTTTATTTATTTTTGAGAGAGAGAGAGACAGAGCATGAACAGGGGAGGGGCCGAGAGAGAGGGAGACACAGAATCCGAAGCAGGCTCCAGGCTCTGAGCCGTCAGAGAGAGCCGTCAGAGACAAACTGCGAGATCATGACCTGAGCCGAAGTCGGACGCTTAACTGACTGAGTCACGTAGGTGCCCCAAGAGGCCAGTACTTTAAAGGTTCTCATTTCTCTGTTTTGTGCCCAAATTTAGTAGTGACACGAACACTCCAAATATCCACCCGAACAATCTAATGTTTTTTCAGAGCCTTACAGTCTGTAAAGCCTTTTAACCTCCGATCGGTGGTTTCGTGCTGCTCAGGCCGTGTCAGAGGGGAGAGGGACGCGCAGCAGAGAACGCAGGCTCTGAGGTCCACCAGCCCGGGGGGCGCGTCCCGTCTCTGAGTGGTAGCTGTGTACCCCTGGGGGAATCTGAGAATCCGACTGAGCCTCATTTCTTCACTCGTCCGAAGGAGATCGCAACACCTACCCGCACGGATGTAAAGGAGCAAATGCACGCCGAGTGCCTGGCGCTGGGCCCGGCAGGGAGTGAGCCCCAGAAAGCGTTAGCTGCCGTTGTTATCAATTCTCCAAAGACCCCTGTAAATGAGACAGGATTATTTCTAACTTACAGATCGAGACATCAAGGCTAGGGGGTGGGGTGGCGAAATGACTACCCCAATCAGTAGAACGAGGATTCGAGCTCAAATCTCCTAAGTTTAGGGTTCCCTCCGGCCCCCAGAACCACAACTAGGAAGCTAGTATAGTAGTCTCGAGTGGCTGCTGTAACAAAGGAACACAAAATCAGTTTCGCTGAACTGAAATCAAGGTGTTGGCAGGGCCCCACCCACTTCGGAGGCTCTAGGAAGAATCCATGCCTTGTGTCTTCGGCTTCTGGTGGCCGCCTGCAGGCCTTAGATTGTGGCCACCGCGTTCCAGCCGCTGCTTCCATGGGCACGTTGTCCTCTCCTCTTCTTTGTGCGTCAGATCTGCTCCCCCCCTTCTTACAGGATACGCGTGATTGCACTAGGGCCCACCGGGTTATGCAGTGTAATCTCTCCATCGTAAGAGCCTTGACTTAATCACAGGTGCAAAGTCCCTTTTCACCGTCTGAGGTAACATTCAGGGGTTACAGGGATTGATTAGGACGTGGATATCTTTCAGGGGGCTATTATTCAACCCACCGCAGCTAGCGTGCAGAAATTTCAGGCTGGGCAACCTGCGCCCGGCCCGATTGCTACCTAATGCCCGTTTATTCCAGTGCAAGCCCCCCTCCACCCCACCCGCTTGGAGTGGGATGCCTGGACATCCGCAGCCCCGGTAGCCAATCTGGGTCCCCAAATATGTGCAGTCGCCATCCCCCTCCCCCCCCTCCCCCCCCGCCGTGTGATCGGCGTGGCTCAGGGGAGGCCTTCCAAAGTCAGGCGAGTTCCACCCTCCCGCAAGGAGGGTTGATCTGCATTCTACAACTAGACAAGGGGATACTAGTGGAAGGTTCTGGTTCACTCCGTTTGGCTGGAATATGATGCGGGGATTTTAGGGCCTGCAACCCTGGGCGCCTTCTCCAGCACTGGAGTACTCTGAGGAAAACCAGTAGGTACCTGCCACTCCGTAGCCAATGCCAGCCTCCTAGTCTAGTCTCCTCTATGGATTTACCGATGGTGACAGAAATTTCTTTTTATATGTAATGGGCACGTACAAACGTGTATGGTCATATACGCACATATACGTGTGTATCTTCATGCACGTGAAAACTCAGTACCTCTCACTGGTTCTCGTGCATCCGTGTAAGATTTCCTTCGCTAGGCGCCAGGGATACCTACACTCTTGAGGGGATACCAGTCTTGGGAGTAGACAGGTTTCGAAAGGAGTAATTAAAGAGCAGTGTGGTTAGTTCTGTTAGTCTCTACACAAGGTCGGAACCAGGGTGAGGTACTTGCCTAGGGCGCACAACTTAAGGAAGCTTCGAAAGTCACTACTGATTGCTGAGTTTTTTCCCCTCATGGTACACAACATTTCAAATGCAGTATTTAAAGAAGTCAAAACTACTACCGAACAATCCATGATGAACAAAAGTGTCCCCCCCCCCTTTTTTGTCATGTAAGGTAATACCTCCACAGGTTCCAGGGATCAGGCCACAGACAAATTAGGAGGGGAAGCTTTGCTGAGCCTACCACAGGCACTGAAGCGAGTGGGACCCTTTGTGGGGCAGGGCCTGTGGGAGGGTTAGGTGGGAGGGGGGGGAGGAATGAGGCCACTACTCCCACTTACTGGAGGGGCTTGTCTTGCCGTTGAGTCTTTTTTTTTTTTAAGTTTATTTGTTTTGAGAGAGTAGAGAATGAGCAGGGAAGGGGCAGAGAAAGAAGGGGGACAGAGGATCCGAAGCAGGCTCCGTGCTGACAGCCGAGACCCCGACGCAGGGCTCGAACTCACAAACTATAACCTGGGCCAAAGTCGGATGCTCAATGGACTGAGCCAGCCAGGAGTCCAGAGTCTTAATACAGTACTTGTTTGGGGTGTTGGCACTGGCTTAGCTTTCGGCGGAGGTCCGTAGGAAGTTTTGTGTTGCCAAGACTGGGCACCGATCCAGTCTGGCGTTGGCCGCTCTGGGAAATTCAAGCAGGAGCTCGCCTAGACGTGCTCGACCTTGACCACCTGCTAGCCAAGTGCAGTGTTACGGCCCTCTGGAGACCTGACTTCCGCATGTGTTCAGGGGACTGTTTTCTTGGAGTGGTCAAAGCAGTGACCGCTGTGGTGTCGGCACAAGGGGCAAGATTGAAATTCGTTAGTAAATCAGGGCTGTCGCCCTCTGGGGGACATCTTGGGACTTGGTGTCGCAGCAAGTTACTCAGGGCCACAGAGGACATGGAGGGATGGGGGTAATGCACATTTTCGAGGCAGCTCCCAGTAGGCAGTGGTTCAAGTTAAACTCTCTAAGCTTATCCTGCTTGCATTGAAGAGAATTTGTCTTAGGCTGCTTCAGTTTCAAGATAAAAGCCACAGCAGTGTGACTCTTGATTGAGTTAGTAGAGCAGAAAAAGAAATAGAAGGCTTCCGGGCTTGCAGAAGGGCCAGGTTTCCTAGCTCGCGTCACTCCTCTCCTCTCCTGCCCCTGCGCGCCGCGCCATGCGCAGAGGATCCGCCGTTGCTAAAGCCCCCGAGAAGGTACAAGTTTCATTTCCCAAACGCAGCCATTTTCATGGGCTTCTAGCCGACCCGTAGTCATGCGACATTGCCATTCCCAAGTCAGGGAATATTTCTGTTCCCACATCGAGATCAGCTAAGAAACCTCTTAGTTTTTAATGCAGGTTTCTATTATCAAAGAAATCAGTACTCATTACAGACAAATGGGAAAATACAGAAAAAAAGTAAAGGAATCCTATAACCTGACTTCTGAAAGTTGAATAGTGATAATATTATTACATATTTCCTTTCATTTATTGTCTATGCACTTCTATGCGTTATTCATTTCTATGCATCATTGTATATGTATGTGTGTGTGTATATATATTTGTATGTGCAGGTATATATTTGCATATGTCTATATATGTGTATATGTGTGTCTATATAGTGTATAAACACACACATATATAATTAAGGGTGTTTACAATTTTGTACTTTGATTTTTTTTTTTTTTTACTTACCATTCTTTGTTCTCATCTGTTTTGACCTATCGGCATCAGCCCACACAGTCAACCACTTCCTTCTTGAAACACTCACTTCCCTTGGCTCCTCGGTTACCGCATTCCCCTGCTTTCCCCTGATTCACTTCCCGCTTGTTCTTAGTCTCCTTTGTCAACATAGCTCTCTTTATATGACCATCAAATTTTGGGAGTCTGCACGGCTGCTGGCTTCCTCCTCTTCTCTTGCTTCGCATTCACGTTTTTGGTGACTTTACCCATTGCCATGCCATTAAATAAAAATGACATACAAATGTCTTCCACATTTCTTTTTAAAGATTTTGATTCCAGTTAGTTAGCACACAGTGTTATATTAGTTTCAGGTGTACAGTATGGCGATCCAACACGTCCATACATCACCCGGTGCTCATCAGGACAAGCCCCATCCCCTGTTTCCCCCATTCCCCCACCCACCTCCCCTCTGGTAACCATCAGTGCCTTCTCTGTAGTTAAGAGTCTATTTCTTGACTTCTCTCTCTTTTTTTTCCCTTTGCTGATTTGTTTTGTTTCTTAGATTCTGCGTATGACTGAAATCACATGATATTTGTCTTTCTATGACCGATTTACTTTGCTTAGCATTATGTTCTCTGGCTCCATCCATATCACTGCAAACAGCCAGATTTCATTCTTTTTTTATGGCCGAGTAGTATCCCATTGTATATATATACCACATCTTCTTTATTCGTCCCTCTATAGATGGACACTCGGACTGTTTCCATATCTTGGCTATTGTAGATAATGCTGTTGTAAACATAAGGGTGCATGTATCTCTTTGAATTAGCGTTTATGTGTTCTTTGTGTAAATACCCAGTAGTGTGACTGCTGGACTGTAGGGTCGTTCTGTTCACTTTTTGAAGAACCTCCCTACTGTTTTCCAGAATGACTGCACCAGTTTGCATTTCCATCGACAGTGGGAGAGGGTTCATCTTTCTCCACACCCTCGCCAACACCTGTTGTTTCCTGTGTTGATTTTGGCCATTCTGATGGGTATGAGGGGATATCTCACTGTAGTTGTGATTTTAATTTCCCTGATGATGAATAATGTTGAGCATCTTTTCGTGTGTCTGTTGGCCATCTGAATGTCTTCTTTGGAGAAATGTCTCTTCATGTCTTCCGTCCACGTTTTAATTGGATTACTTGTGTTTTGGGGTGTTGTAGAAGTTCTTTGTATGTACTGGACACTAACATGTAATGTCTCTCATGTTTATATCTCTAGCACAAACTTCAAGATCCAGGTTCACACATCGAGCTGCCTACTTGACATCTCAACCCGAATGTTTCAGAGGCATCGCAAACCCAACAGGTCTGCACAGAGCTCTTGACTTCTCCTTCCCACACTTGCTTCTTCCAGTCTTGGCCTTTTAGCAAGTGGTGCCATTCTCAACCAGTGGCTCAATCTCAGAGCTAAGGAGTCAGCCTTCATGCTTCCCTTTCCCTTACCTTTCACATCCAGTCCATCACCAAATCTGGTCTGTTCTACCCTACATTATATGTTGAATTGACCCACTTTTTTTTTTTTTTGCTTTTTAAAAAAATAGTAGCTTTGGGGTGCCTGGGTGGCTTAGTTAGTTAAATGTCCAGCTTTTTATCTAAGCTCAGATCATGATCTCATGGTTCATGGGATCAAGCCCCACATTGGGCTGTACACTGACAGTGCGGAGCCTGCTTGAGATTCTCTCTCCCATCTCTCTCTACCTCTCTCCCACTCATGCTCTGTCTCTCAAAACAAATACATTTATAAAACAGTTTAAAATAGTAGCCTTTATTTTTTAATGTTTATTTTTAGTTTTGAGAGAGAGAGAGACAGACAGAGTATGACCAGGGGAGGAACAGAGAGAGAGGGAGACACAGAATCCGAAGCAGGCTCCAGGCTCTGAGCCGTCAGCACAGAGCCCGACACAGGGCTCAAACGCACGAACCGTGAGATTGTGACCTGAGCCAAAGTCGGAGACTTAACTGATTGAGCCACCCAGGTGCCTCTAGCCTTTTTTAATTATAATGTTAGGTTTACAGAAAAGTTCATTGGAAAGTCCAGTTTGCACATACTCCCTCTTCCTAGTTTCTCTATTTATTTATTTTTATTGAAAGTCTAGCTAGTTAACTTATAGTGTCATATTGTTTTCAGGAGTAGAATTTAGTGTTTCATCATTTACATATAACACCTAGTGCTCAGCACAAGTGCCCTCCTTAATAACCATAACTTTTTAGCTCATCTCCCACCTTCCTCCATCACCCTTCAGTTTGCTCTTTATCATGAAGAGTCTTTTACAGTTTGTTTCCCTCTCTTTTTACCCCTTTGCATATGTTCATCTGTTTTGTTTCTTAAATTCCACATATTAGTGAAATCATATGGTATTTGTCTTTCTCTGCCTTACTTCTAGTTCCATCCATGTCATTGCAAATGGCAAGATTTCCTTCCTTTTGATGGCTGAATAATAGTCATTATACACACACACACGCACACACACACACACACACACACATCATATCTTCTTTATCCGTTCATCACTTGATGGACATTTGGGCTCTTTCCATAATTTGACTATTGTAGATAATGCTGCTGTAAACATCGGGGTGCATGTGTCCCTTAAAATCTGTATTTTTGTCTCCTTTGGGTAAATACCTAGTAGTGCAAGTGCTGAATCATAGGTCGTTGCACTAACTTTTTGAGGGAACTCCACACTGCTTTCCAGAGTGGCTGCCCCAGTTTGCATTCCCGCCAACAGTGTAAGAGGGTTCCCCTTTCTCTGCACCCTCGCCAACACCTGTTGTTTCCTGTGTTGTTAATGTTTGCCATTCTGACAGGTGGGAGGTGGTATCTCATCATGGTTTTGATTCGTATTTCCCTCATGATGAGTGATGTTGAGCATCTTTTCATGTGTCTATTGACCATCTGGATGTCTTCCTTGGAGAAATGTCTATTTTATGTCTTCTGCCCATGTCTTAACTGGATTATTTGTTTTTTGGGTATTGAGTTTGGTAAGTTCTTTATAGATTTTGTATACTAAACCTTTATCAGATATGTTATTTGCAAATATCTTCTCCCATTTTGTAGGCTGCCTTTTAGTTTTGTTGATCGTTTCCTTCTCTGTGCAGAAGCTTTTTATATTGATAAGGTCCTAAGAGTTCATTTTTGCTTTGGTTTCCTTTGCCTTTGGCAACGTGTCAGTAAGAAGTTCCCGTGGTCAAGGTCAAAGAGTTTGCTGCCTGTTTTCTCCTCTAGGATATTGATGGTTTCCTGTCTTTTATATATCTCTATTGCTAGTCCTTGGACTTAGCAAATATCCTCTTTTACTCGGGTATGACAGTAGTTTTGAACTCTCGTTGCACCTTCCAAGCCATTCTCTACACAGCATCCATTATTATCTTTCTAGAAGATAAATCATTGTGTGATAAAAGTCTTTAACTAGATAACCACCAACTGGTTAAATGAATCGTGCTGCAACCACATGATGAAATACTATACAACTATACACGTGAATGGGGAAGGCAGCCGTGTAATGAAATGGAAAGAGCTCCAAGATATTATTACGTGAGAAAAAAATCAATGTATGGAGTAAGTAGTATGTCCAAAAGATATAAAACTTTCGGCATATGACATAGAGACAAATCAACAATATACATTTGTATCTGCATCAAAACTGAAAGGATTCCTAAGAAATGAATGAACATGATTACTTGTTTTTTTAATTTTTTTTCACATTTATTTATTTTCGAGAGACATAGAGACAGAGCGTGAGCAGAGGAAGGGCAGAGAGAGAGGGAGACATAGGATCTGAAGCAGGCTCCAGGCTCCGAGACGTCAGCACAGAGCCCAACACGGGGCCCGAACTCAGACAGCGAGATCATGACCTGAGCCGAAGTCGGCTGCTCAACTTACTGAGCCCCCCAGGCACCCCGAAAATGATTACTTGTAGTTGAGTAGCAGGAAGTATCCGCGGGTAGTACAGGGGTGAGAGACAGACTCATCACAATAAACCCTTTTTTGTATTGTTTGGAGTTTTGAATCGTGCGGATGTATTCCCTCTTCAAAAAATAAAAATGGGAACGTGTTTCCATTGCCCTTAGAATAGAACCGGGGCCTGCAAGCCCCTGCCTGGTCAAGCTCGGCCCCCCCTCTCCACTTTCACCTCCTACCATTCCCGTCACTCTTTCACTGCTTCCAAATCCAAATGCTCTTCTTTAAATGAATCAAACGCCCCGAGTTTTTCCTCCTCAGTGCCTTTGCATCGTCCTTTTCTGTGAATTGCCGTTTCTCCTGGTCTTCCTTTGTCTAGTTCCTTGTCATCCATACATTTCCGTTAATGTGTCATCTCAGAACTCTCTTCCCTGGCTTCTTCGCTTTGAGATGTTCACCCCATCCTACCTTTTATTCTCAGTTATGGCACCATGGGCTCTTCCTTCGTAGGACCCGCCGTCATTTTTTATTGTTTGTTTAAATAAATTATTTTTTTGTTCATCCACTAGAGACTAAACTTCATGAGTATGGGAACCATTTGTATAATTTTCATGAGGCGGATTAGTTATAAACTCAACGTTCCTTAATGCCTAGCACATTTCTGGAAATGTCGAATGCGTCCAATGAATATGTGTCAGTAGTTTGTCCAGTTATTTGAGAATTAGTATTTTCCTTATAGATTTATAATAGTGATTTATATATTAAATCCTTTGCTTTATTTATTATGAAAATATTTTTTATCAGTTTGCAAATTGCCTTTTAACTTTGAATGCTTTGGTTGTTTTAGAGGAGTTTTTAGTATGTATAAGGTCAAATACATTTCTATTCTAAATTATTTCTTATATTATTTCCAAATTTAGAAATTCCTATTCCTACTAGAGATTTGATAAATATTTATTTCTGTTTTCTTCTAGTTTTATGGCTTGAATTTTCTTACCATTTAATCTCATAATCTACCTAGGAATTACTTCCTGGTATGTTCTCAGAATTTCGTTTATTTTTCCCCAGATAGTTAACCACCTGTCCCAAGACCATTTATGAATAACCTTTTTCTTCCTCTTGATCTGAGATGCCTCCTTTATCATGTATTAGTTTCATATTCATCGTAGAATGAGCATGGAGGATGTATACGATTTCCTTGATTTCTATGTCTAAATTTGTTCCAGCCTCCTGGGGCTTTAAAGTTACAGAGTTACAGATTTAAAACATGCAGTTTGAATGCAGTGGCCTCTAAATAAAAAATTTAATATCTGATAAGGCTACTTCCCCTTCGTTACTCTTCTTTTACGAAGTTCTCTGTGCAATTTTCTTCCATTTGTTTTTCCTCCTAAATCTTAGGATGCTTTTGTCAAGTTCCCACAAGCATCCTGTTGGCATTTTGATGGGAACGCAACTAAAATTATCACTAATTTGAGACCGAATTGGTTTCTCTCTGTCACATTCGGCTTTCCGGTTCAGGAACGGGGTGCGTCCTCCCGCTCCCTCGGGCGGGTTTTTCATATCGTCCTCGGCGCCGTTTTACTGCTCGCTTTCTGTGGGTCTCACGTGGTTCTAATTAAAGTGACTCCTAGGCATTTTGGATTTCGTTCAGCAGACTTTGCCGGCATGACTGAAAATGCCCGTGCAGCCCACCGATAAATCTAAACCAGAATATTGGGGCCCATATTTTCTACGCCACATGATATGACAGTGATTGAGGCCATGAAGCGTGGTGGTTAAGGGCACGGGCTTTGGCAGCTGGAGGGATCCGGTCCCGAATCCCGGTTCTGTCACTTATTAGCTAGGTGACCTTAGGCAAGGGAGGTAAACTCTGCGTCAGCTGATTCATCTACAGACCTGGGCCCCTAATGGTACCTTTCCTGACGCGGGTTTGGTGAGGTAAATGCCGGGTCACGAAAGTAAAGGTTTAGCCTGGCGCCGGGCCTGGAATAAGTGCTCAGTAGGGGCGCCCGGGGGGTCAGGTGGTTCAGCATTCGACTCCGTTTTGGCTCAGGTCATGATGCCGTGGTTTCGTGAGTTCGAGCCCCGTGCTGACAGTGAGGAGCCTGCTTGGGATTCTCTCCCTCCCTCCCTCTCTCTGTCCCTCCCTGACTTGCAGTGTCTCTCTCTCAAAAGAAATACGTAAACTTCAGAAAAAGAATAAGTTCTCAGTGGCCGTGAACTTTGGTGATGGTGACGATGGTCAGGGCGCAGAGAGACAAATGGGAAATGGAACAGTTTTGAAAAGTTCAGAGTGCCCAAATCATCGGGAAATGAAAAGGATAAAAGATCCAAAGGAGAAGGAAAGGTGAACACGGAGAGAGAGAGGGCAGGAGGTAACAATGTGCTCGCGGCGGGGACTCGTCAGACCTCCCCGCTTCCAGCGTAAAGACCGTGGGAAAGGGCTGCGTCCCTGTCGCAGCAGGTGCCAGGACCATGCGGGGAAACCTCCAGAGTCTGAGGGGGAGGAAGGGGAAGCGAATGAAACACGTGCAAGTCTCTTCACGCGGCTGCCCCCCTGCCTACCCCGCTCGGCCTTAGACCCTCGATAGGTCTCCTTTGCCGAGAACCACAAAGGGAGGCAAGCGTGGCTCTTGGAAGGTGATGGGAAAACGCCTGATCGCCCAACTCCTTGAGCCTGGAGGCCGTGGAGTTGGCTCGTTATCATTTTATCAGTCATGGCATGTGCTGTTTGAGAATGTTGGTGGCAACGGGCATGGAACGGGGGAGTGGGCGGACTGGACGGGAGGGAAGGAGAGAGAAGAAAAAGGAGAGATTGGTGCCTCTATGTGGATGCTTACACAAATGTATACCCAGTTGATTAATTTGCACAGCAGAGCGTGAGTTTTCATCCGTCGGTGTTTCTACACAGCCAGTTGCAAGGATGCAAGTTCGTTTACCGTCGGTGCCACTGGTTGGGGAAAAATAGAACGGACATCCGTCATCGAATCTGAAGTACGAGGAGGAAAGCTGGAGGGTGAGGATCCCTGTGAAGAAAGATGAGAGGGGCGCCTGGGGGGCTCAGTCGGTTGGGCGGCCGACTTCGGCTCAGGTCATGATCTCACGGTCTGTGAGTTCAAGCCCCGCGTCGGGCTCTGTGCTGACGGCTCAGAGCCTGGAGCCTGCTTCAGATTCTGTGTCTCCCTCTCTCTCTGCCCTTCCCCTGCTCATGCTCTATGTCTCTCAAAAATAAAATAAAAACATAAAAAAAAATATGAGAAAACATCCTCTTGCTTAACGGTCCCTGCTCTCACTCCTTTATATTCTCCAGAAAATTCTTTTTTATTATAACAGTTTATTTTCAAATTGGTTTACATATAACACCCAGTGTTCATCCCAACAAGTGCCCTCTTTAATGCCCATCACCCCCTCTCCCCCCTCCCTCACCCCCCTCACCCTCAGTTTGTTCTTAGTCTTTGAGAGTCTCTTATGTTTTATCTCCCTCCCTCTCTGTGTCTTTTTTTCCTTTC